>RPOG01001246.1:0-13561 GCA_008086565.1 Thalassoma bifasciatum
TCATCACTCCAAATGACTTTGTTCCAGAAGTTTTGAGGCTTGTCTCTGTGCTGTTTGGCGTATTGTAAGCAGGAAACTTTGTGGCATTTGTGTAGAAATGTCTTTCTTCAGCCCATTTTTCCTCAAGTGCCTCCTTATTGTGCATCTTGAAACATCCAGACCACATTCTTTCAGAGAGTCCTGTATTTCAGCTGAAAAAAAGTCAAAACTGTGAGATAAGAGTCTGAATTTTTAGTTAAAAAATTCAAAATTTTGATGTTAGAATGAGGGATATTTTGAGTTAAAGGTCAAAAACTTTGGGAAGTTGAAATCCCGTTTATAAGGTTAAATCTACAAGAAAAATAAGTCAGAATTATGAGATAAAAATTGAGGTTTTTAGTTTTAAAAAATTACAATTTTGAGATGATAAAGTCAAAAGAATTGGATAAAAGCGGAATCTCAAGATAAAACAGTTAAAAATTTGGGATAATGGAGCTGAAATGTTGAGATAACAGGTCAAAAATATGAGACAAAATGTCAAAATTCTCAGATAATAAGTAGAAATGAGACAAAAAGTCAGAATTTTTTAAATGAGAAATTCAAAATTTTGAAGTAAAAAAGAGGATATTTTGAGAAAAAATGAGAGTCCTGTATTTCACCTGAAGTTATTTGTGGGTTTTTCTTTGCATCCAGAACAATTTTCCTGTCAGTTGTTGCTGAAATGTTTGTTGGTCTACCTGACCGTGGTTTGGTTTCAACAGAATCCCTCATTTTCCACTTCTTCATTACAGTTTGAACTTTGCTTATTGGCATCCTCAGTTCCTTGGATATCTTTTTATATCCCTTTTCCATTTTTATACAGTTGGATTAACTTTTCCTGCAGAAACCTTGACAGAAATGTCAGTGCAGCACTGGATGAAAGATGCAAGTGTCTGTCAGGAGCTCAGAAACTCACTGAGCTTTTATTCACACACACTGATTACAAGCTAATAGATCTTAGGTGAGGATGGTTACCTTTAGGAGACATTCAAACACATTTGTGTCGACTTGTGTTCGTGTTATCAGGACAAAATCACCAGAGGATGGAAACTTTTCATCAGGGTCATTCTGGAAGTTTCTGTTGACTTTGTGATTTGAAAAGAGTAAACACAGTTGTTTGTTAATGAATGTCTTCACCAACCACTAACCATGGGTGATAGAAAGGTTTTTGTGTCATCATTCTTATTTTCTGAGGATAAATCATGTTGATTATATGAGAAGGATTTTGTGGTGCGTTGCTTTCTGGTCCCATAGTCTTGATAAAATCCTGTAGTGTGTGTGTGTTTAAGATTTAAAATAAGATAATCGGTTGAGATTCTCCTTATGTTTGTGATTCAATCTGATTCCAGAATCTTAAAAGGTTTTTAAAATCCTGTCGTGTGAGTCAGACTTTACTGACTCAGTGACTCAAATGACTCAGAAAACATCACTCACCAAATTACTTCGATGAGTAACATTTAAATTTTGTTCAGTAAAAATAATGTAGTTCACCATCACTGCCTCCTTTAATCAGCCTCACAGGAACAGTTCACATCGATTTGATCCCTCTGTAATGTTTCGTAAAAGACTCATAGAAGAGGAGTCGATGCAAATAAACACCTTTGATCAGGAACATGTGATTGATTTACCTGTGAAAGCTTAAACTCAGAGCTGCAGGTGTGTTTCTGTGTCTGAGCCGCTCACAGGTTTGTTGGTCTGGATTAAAAGATGCCAACAGTGTCTGGGTGGGTTTCTGTCCTCTACATCCTCTGCTCAAGGTGACTCCTCCACAAAGCTGCTGCTGTGAACACACACACACACACACACACACACACACACACACACACTGGCTGCCTCTGCAGACACAAAGGTTTGCAATCTGATTAGCTTTGTGATGGACTCACAGTGATTTGAAATAAGATTTAAATTATGATGTGTGCCGCCTGCCTCTCTCTTAAACACACACACACACACACACACACACACACACACACACACACACACACACGCTGTGAGTGAATTGATTTACATCAGGAGGAATGACACACACTCAGAAACAAAAGGAACACACACTTGATAGGACTGAAGATAAAGAAAGAGTCTGATTCAGACACAAAAGATTAAATTATGACATGAATTATGATAAAATATGAAGCTGCCTCTCTCTCTCTCACACACACACACACACACACACACTCCATCACAGGAGAACCAAAGTGTTTATTAGTTCCCCGGCTGTGATATTAAAATGAAATCCGAGAGGGAAAAGGTGATAACGGAGGAGAGGAGGATGATGAGGAGGAAGAGGAGGAAACAAAGCGAGGGAGGAAGAGGGGGATTAAGGAAAGAAAGGGGCGAGCGACAGGAAGTCTGATTGGATTCGTCCGGTGAATCGGTGATGAGCTGGCGGCGAGGCGTCGTGTGAATGACGCTCCGTCAGCGACGATCAACAAACGCAACTTCAATGAAAAATATGATACGAGAGGAGGAATATTACTGCGGCTTATTATTCACATCCACTGAGTGTGTGTGTGTGTGTGTGTGTGTGTGTGTGAGTGTGACTTTAATCCCGTCTGCATTTTAAAAGCATCATTTCCTTCACAGGAAAACTCCGGCACCTTTCAGGCCTTTTCTCTAGAACAGGCTCAATTTGTTACCAGCTGTTACGTCGCTCATTGAGTCGACTTTAAGATCTTAAAGAGGGATTTAGATTTTACAAAGAGCCCAACAGTTACTCAAACATCACATCACTCAGCTACGGAAGCCTGCGCAGATCAAACTCAATGAGGGGGAGGGTTTGAATGTTGTCTGAACACAGTAGAAGAAGAAATGCTAATGGAAATTAACATCCATTGTGACATTGTAACATTGATTTAAATGAGCTTGGTGGAGTTAAAAAGTATTTTCTGTTTGCAGGTTGAAGCTCAGGAGGTTTGAGGAACGAAAAACCCTCTGATAGCACGTTCGCTTTTACAGTGCTAATCTTTCACACTGACAAACAAACACGTTTCACTGTCAAACAGAAAAACTCTCAAACATAGAAACGTTTTGTTAAACTGGACCATAAACATGACAGAATATCAGGGCCACATAAAGAAAAGAAAAATTGTATAACATGGTTTATAAAGCGCTTTTAGTGGCACAAATTTACCAGTTTATTCGGTGACAAATAAACAAGTTAAAAAGTAGAAAATTTGCCAGTTTAAAAGCGGGAAACCTTTATGAGTTAAGAAGTTTTAAGTTCAAAAGTGGCAAATAATAGAGATAAGAAGTGGCATATTTGCCAGTTTAAAAGTGGCAAACTAATGAGTCAAAAAGTGGAAAATTTGTGAGTTCAAAAGTAGCAAATTTTGGGGATTAAAACCATAGACTGTATAATGAGTGGACGTAACGACGTTCGGCTCAAACTGAAGCCTCCAGCAGATGCCCCGCCCCCTGGTGTCTGGCTGCAGTATAGGTCATAAGCCCCACCCCCTGGTGTCTGGCTGCAGTATAGGTCATAAGCCCCGCCCCCTGGTGTCTGGCTGCAGTATAGGTCATAAGCCCCGCCTCCCCATGTATTCCAGATATGAGCCGGGAAAACTTTAAAAAATTACGATACCTGGTAGAAACGNTTTGGGTGTTTTTTTTTCCTGAGAAGTTAGTTTCTCATTAGTTATTGGACGTTAAAAACCGTGTTGTAAGTTTAGTTTTACGATAGTTGACAGCTGCCGTTCGTGAGTAGTTTTTATCGGGGATATAAGAAACTTCAGGAAAGAGCCAAAAGGAGACTAAACCTTCTGAAGAAGAAGAAATAAATATTTTTATTTCTCTTTTTTACTTGGCTCCACCAGAAATTCTCTACTGCACAGACTCTGGCTGCACAATGGCGGCTAGAGAAACGGGGTTTTTTGGCTTCAAAAACGTAGAACGGTGACAGGCGGAAGCACGCTGTTTATTCTATATACAGTCAATGGTTAGAAAGTGACAAATTTTGTGAGTAGAAAAAGTGGCCAAGTTGCCAGTTTAGAAGTGGCAATTCCATGAGTCTTAAGTGGCAAATTTCTCAGTACAAAAGTGGCAAGATGCCAGTTTTATAAAGTGGAAAAGTTTCGAGTCTAAAGGTGGCAAATTTTGTGAGTTAAAAAGTGGCAGATTTCCTAGTATAAAAGTGGCAAATTTACAAGTTTTTAAAGCAGCAAAGTTACACATTTTTCAAGTGGCAAAGTTGGGGTTTTATTGGCAAGTTTTCTGAGTTCAAAAGTGGCAAATTTGCCAGTTTGGTTCCAACCAGGTTCATGTTAGCTCGCAAAGTTTTACAGGATCTCAAAAAATTATAATTTTTTTTTCTTTTTTCCATTTTAGGTTTTCATGTGTTTCTGATTCTCCTTCATGAAATACTGACAATACGAATGAGAAAGACTCACCCTTCTTCTTCTTTTTCTGTAAAACCAACAATCTTCTAATAGACCTCCAGAGAACTGACCAATCAAAGGGAAGGGGATTTGTGGAGTGTGGAGTCTTAAAGAGACGGCAGCTTTAACTAAATGTTTTCCAAAACCCCAGAAAATGAAAAACAGTCATTTTGTTTGAGCTGCAAATCATGTAAAGATGCAACTATAAAGACGAACACAAAAGAGAGAATAATACCCCCTCTTTAAATGTTTTGTTTGACTCTGTGCACTGTTAGCTGCGGTAATGGACCTACACACACACACACACTGCAGAATCATCAACTTATATCTGAGTGTAATCCATCAGAGAGAGAGAGAGTTTACTGCAGACCAACAGCTAATCTTTAACGCTGCTGTGAAACACGAGGGGAAGATAAACTGAGGCGCACCACGCTGAAACCAAACTATTGTTTTTATTCAGCGAGAGACTCTGAGGAGGTTTGTTGTTGTAAAATGTGCTCAGGACCACAAGTATATGGAATAAATTAAACAAAGCAGCTCCACCAACTCTTCCAACACGGTGACTTCTGGGTAGTTTCATGAGAAATCACAGAAACGCTTCTCTGCCTCGCTACACGTTTAAAAGTTAGACCCACTTTAAAATCCTCTGTAATCTTCAGCAGGAACACGCAGCCTAAGCGGTCTAATCTGCTCAGATGTAAAGGCTGCAGCACACACACATACGGCACATGCATTAAAACGCAGCAGCAGAACCTGCACGGAATGAAATGCATGAAATAAATAAATGTATGAGTGTTTCCATTTCATGCATCAACTTCTGCAGCTCCAAAACCATAAATCAGAGACGCACCGTCGCTCAGAGCTGCAACTTTAACCTGTCAACGTGTCAGCGAGTTCTTAAAGAAGCTGCACCAGGTCCCACTTCAGTCTGTGTGTGTGTGTAAGAGTGTGTGTAGTCACGGTGTGTGTGTGAGGGTGTGTAATAAATGCAGAGACAGTCCATAACATCTGTAACACACACACGGCCGAGGCGTAAAATGTGTCGCCTCTGAAGGTAAAGTAGGAAACAGGACCCATATGGCACTTCATCAGTTTTCATATGACACACACACACACACACACACACACACACACAGGGCCAGAGAACAGATGCTGAGTGTGTACCTGTATTCTAATGAGCCTCTGTGGATAAATCTATACGACAAACTTCATGAAGCAACAAAAAGTTGACTGTAAAACTTTGTCCCTGCTGGCCACCGTACCTTTGCTTTAAAACCAAACTCAGGTGAAAGTTTAGCAGCTCTGCTCTTTGATGTTTCCTCTCCTGAGATCTGATCCTCAAACTCTGATAACTTTTAAGTCTTTGGAGACTTTTCTTACTTCTTAAAGGTTCAGGTTCAGGTCGAACACTCAGGAGATTCTTAGAGAGTTGATGGGTCACGACTGAGAACAGGAAGATAAAAAAAGAGGAAACATGAACGGTTTGGATAAAAATGTGTGTGTTCAATGCAGTTGGGACGTTGCATAAAACGTGAATAAAAACAGAAAACGACGACTTGAAAAATGCTACTTTTGAACTTTGCGCTGAGAACAATCCAGATTGTTCTTTTCCTCATTGGCCCGGAGGACACCACGTCCATGATTTCCAAAAAAAGTTAAAATGTGGACTCGTCAGACCAAAGCGGCGTTTGTCTATGCTTAATACTTGGTTTTGAAACGTGAAAACTCTTACTGCAGCTCCGGTTTGAGGCTAAATGGCGGGCGGGATCATATTGGAAATGGGACGAGTGACGAGTGCCCAAACTCACAGCTATTTGGCGCCCGTCAGTCACGTGATCTGAGCTGTGGCTCTGATTGGGTAAGCTCTTGATCCTAATATCTTCCAAATGGCCGAGTTAGAAAAAAATTCACCCCCCTCACAGTGTGTGCCGTTAGCGAAATTAGCGATCCAGACGGGAGACAGATTTTGTACGAGGCTTTAAATACGACAATTTCTTCTCTGAACACTGCAAAAACTGAAATCTAATCCAGTCATTATGTCTTCTTTTTAGTGAAATTTGTCTTACTATTCTTGATTTGAGCCACATTTACTAGACAAGGTCATAAAAATGTCTCATTTCAAGTTTTTTAAAGACAAAAATGAGGCGTAAATTGCTTGTAACAAGTAAAAAAAAAAAATCAGCCAATGGGATAAGATAAAAGATTCTTGTTTTAAGACATCTTTCTAATTTCAAGAAACTTCCCGGGAAAATTCGTCTTATCCCATTGGCAGATTTTTTTGACTTGTTACAAGCAATTTACACCTCATTTTTGTCTTAAAAAAACTTGAAATAAGACATTTTTATGACCTGGTCTGGTGAATGTGGCTCAAATTAAGAACAATAAGACATTTTTTACCACAAAGAAGACATAATGGTTTAATGTTTTTTTTGGTTTGTTTCAGTTTGGTGTGTATGTACAAAGTGGCAACCACGGTCTGAAAAAAATGAGACAATCCTAAGTGTTAAAAAGCTGCTGTACCTCAAGTGACTGTTTGAGGCTGGCTCCGAAAGTACCGGTAGTTACGTATCATGACTTCAGGTACTTCCAGAGCCAAGAGTGGCAAATTTGCCACTTGTGAACTAAAAAACTTGCCAAAAAACCCCAACTTTGTGACTGTTTGAGGCTGACTCTGGAAGTACCGGAGGTTACGTATTGTGACTTCCGGTTGCTTACACCTCCATTTATCTGTTTCTGAAGCTGCGTCTTGAAGCCAAATGGCCGGCATAGCTGTTCACCTCTGCTCCGCATCCGGCTTTTCTTCTTTTGTATTGGTGTGTACGTAACTTCCGGTACTTCCAGAGCCAGCCCCTAGAGGTCACTGGAGGAACAGCAACTTTTTAACGCTTTGGTATCGTCTCAAGTTTTCAGATCGGATGTTGCCGCTTGGAGAAGACATGAAACAGGAGTTAAATTAACAAAATAAAACAAGAAATGGTTGCTTTAATCACAAGAGGGCAGATGACAGAAACAAACAGGTGTCGATCAGAGAATCTCAATCTTTGATGGTTTGTTTTTCTAATTCACCTCCTGTTATCTCGTCGTCTTTTCTCTCCACTAAACATGGAGTTTAATACAAACTGCAGAGAGTGAAGATGCAGACATCACAGTTTTTATCAGGCTCACAGGAATGCTAACCCCAGCAAAATCAGACTCTTATTTCCCCTGACGTCACTCCTCTGGTGTTTGTTAATTTGTTGCTGCTCATAAACAGAGGAAGAGGAAGAGGAGGAGGAGGAGATGGGAGCGTGGAGGTGCAGACGGACAGACGGACTTTAACTCGCCGCTGATTCAGAGCCTGATCTCCGCTCTGCGTCTCCCTCTCCTCCTTTCTCCACTTTGCTCCAATTATCCCTCGCAGAAACAAACCGGGTTTGTCAGCCGCAGATTTAATTGAGGTTTCCTCGTGGAAATCATTTTGCGGGTGTAAGGAGCGTTGCCGTGCGGACAGGCCTCGTATTATTAGGACTTTCTCCACTTACAGAGGCAGTAATTGGTGCGGGGTGAGCACAGATTGTTTCTGACACCGTGATTGTACAGTTTGTTCAGAGCTGTTTACAGGCTCAGGGAGAAAACAGACGCTGATGTTCAAAGAAACACAGACTGATCATACCTCCATGTTTTTATTGAGCTTCCTCTTTCACACACATGGAGCTACTTTTCACAACGAGAACACAGTTATTGATGATATCCTCTTTTTTAAGAAAAGATTATTTCACTGTGACATAAAAAACAACAATCACAGCAAAATAAATAAATAAATGTACTGCAAAATGAAAAATGAAGTTTAAAATAAGATGCTCATGAGTGCAGTTTTACGAGAACAGAGTCAGACAAAGCTTTTATTTTATTTTCCTAATATTATGACTTCATTTTGTTTAATCTCCTCACATTACTGCTTAAAATCTTAAAATATAACATGTCGACACTCAAAATACAACAAATTTAATCTCATAACAAAAGAAGCTTTCTCCTAAACTCACGTTTTCAATCTGGTAACATAAAACTTTGAATCTATGACGCTACAACTTAAATTGTGCAAAATTACAACCTTCATTTCACTACATTTCAACTTAAATCTCATAGTTGTCGTCTTTAATCTCAAAACTGGTGGTGTGCATGTCGCTGTACAATACATTTGTAGTCATTTTTCAGTATTTTTTCATAGAAAGGGTGGTAACGCTACAAGATTTAACCCTTTGATGCATGAATTATGAAAGTCAATGTCAGGATTTTTTCTTTTTTGAGTGTTTTTATTTTTCTTAAGGCATTATAAAAAAAAAATTCCTTTTTTTTTTCAAATATTTGTAACATAGCGTTCAACTCAAAACAGTGTGAAGTTCATGTAAATATGATTTATTTTTTTGTTTGACTTCTATTCTTTTTCTTGGTATTTTCATGAATAATCTTTTTCTAATGCTTTGTGAAACATTGTAACTCTTTCATCTATTTTAACACTGAATAATTTATGGTTATTACGCTGTTTTACCCTCAAATGTTTGTTTATAACATTTATATATATGTATACCTTTTCACCACATGAACCATTGAATTTAGGAGTAAATAACTTTTAAATAGGTGTCCACTGTAGTGACCACTATGCACCACAGGGTTAAGTTCTAAGGTAACATAATTGGTCAATAATTCTGTGGAAGAATTAAATTTGCATTGAAATAATACATTATAACTCAAAATTTGGCACCAAGACGAGCACTTAAGCAAGCATTTTTGCAATTTGCTCCCCAAAAAAGACACTTTAGTACAGTTTTTTCTCCTTAAAAGGAACTTAAATGTGTTTTGGCTCCAGGAAGCAGGGCATTTTTTAAAAATTTTTTTTAATGTAACTTCGCCAAAGGGCAAATTATTGTGGTTTTGCCAGTCAGCAGGGCAGCTGACGTATTTTGTCTCTCAAGAGGGCACTTAAGTCTGTGTTTTGGCACCAATAAGATCACTTTCTCATATCTGCACTAGTCAAAGGGGCAGATTCGTGTGGTTTGCCCTGAAGCATATTTCGACCTCAGGCACTTTAGCTAAAATTTAGCACCAAGCAGGGCAGTTTTTAACGCTTTAAGCAGCCAAAGGGGCAGTTTAGTGTGTTTTGGCTCCCATGAAGACACTTTTGCTCAAGTTTACCTCTAAGGAGGACTTTTCTGTGCATGTTCTCAGGGTATGAATTTGGGCGACTTCCCCCTTTGCCCCCCCTTTGTGCACACCACTGCTACAAAACTTTTCTTCAAAGCAGCCGTTTGCCTTTCTGAAATCTTACTGGTGGGAAAAAGTAGTTATTTTCAGAAAGAAGATATTTGTAGTATTTTAAAATATGCAATGGTTGAAAAATAAAAGCATCCCTTTGTTATTTTTTATCATCATGATTCATTTTCTTGTTACAGACAAACCTGTTTCTATTACAGTGACTTTAAATTAAAAGGGGGTGGAGTCAGGCAGCAGCAGCCTCGCTCTCTGATTGGCTGCGCGTGTCTATTATGATAATGAGGAGGGCGTGGTCTGCAGCGGGAGAGGCTCGGCTGCTGAGAGCCGCCTCATTGTGTGTTTGGACCCGGACTGGACGCACCGCTTCACCGCTCCACCGTCTGCGCGTGTCTGCGCGTGTGTGCGCGTGTCTCTCAGCTCGCTCGCGCTGGATTTATACCTGAAGCGGCTCGCGGCTTCTGGAGGAGGATTTTTCCCACCGGTTCGGTCCCGTTTTTCTGGATCTTAGCGGAGCTGTTGTGGATTACTGTGAGTGTGTGTTCGGGCTGGACTCTGACTCTGGTGTGTGTGCAAAGATGTGGACACAGAAAGGTGAGTTTCTTCTTTTATTCGTCTCTTTAAGGAAGCCCCGCGGCTCCTATTCTCCTGGAAAATGTGTGTGTGTGTGTGTGTGTGTGTGTGCGTGCTGCCCGAGTGTGTATCCATGAAGTGTGTGTATGTGTGTGTGTTCATGCATGGAGCAGCAGGGTGCACCGGCTTCGTGCGCGTCATGTTTTGTGCGTCTTTTTCTGGGTGTGTGTTTGCATCCTTGATTGATGCCTGTCAATCAGTGGATGAGGCAGGTGTGTGTTTCTGTGTGTGTGTGTGTGTGTGTCACCTTCCTCCCTGTATCCGGATGCTTTGAGTTGATCTCTGTGCTGACGGGCTCTCCGGAGCTCACGGGGGGGCTTCACCTCTCCTCCTCCCCCCCATGATAACCCCCCTCCCCGGGCATGAGCGCTCCCTCACGGCTCCCTGTGAGTCTGTGGAGGTTTTTTTTGTCTTTGTCTCGTCTGCAGGTTTGAGGTTTGAGGGTTAATTCTGACGGAGAGACACATTAATGGATCACACAGATCCACAGATCCACACAGTCTGGGAACAGTTTGCATTTCCACATTTAATCCCAGCACAAAGAAAACCTTCTGACTCAGATTAATCTTGCAAACATTAATATCTTGCATTGCAAAAATCATGTTGTACTGGAGCTCGAATGCAAAAATGAAGCTGGAGAATGGTTGAAACATTGAGTCAAACTTGCAGAAATGGGTTTCAGATCCACATTTTCTGATCTCTTCCTGCAACAAGCCACCAGCTCCTCAAGAAACCCAACGACTATCATGTATGTTTCACATCTGGAGCCCTGAACCTGAACATCTCTGCCCTCAAAGAGCTGAAAGCATGAATCCATCATCCCAACACTCAGCAGATAATCCTCCTGATGCAGGGAACTTTGGGAGCTGGTTTTCAGGGAAAAGCTCCTTCAGTTTGTTGTCGTCTGCATCTTCCTGTGAGCTGGAGGTAAAAATCATTCTGCTGACGTCTTTAGAAAACGGTTGGTGCATGAGGAAGCAGAGGTTTTACTCATGATATGTGCATATAATTGGAGTGCACTGGCTTAAGGAAAGGAGCATATGAGAAAAAAAAAACACACACAGGAGATGTTTTTGCTCCCGAGAGGACACTAAACCTGGGGTTGGCTCAAAGGAGGACAGATTATCATGTTTAAACCAACAGAAGAGGAAGATTAGTGTGTTTTTGCCAACCGTCAGTGCATTTCTGTTAGTGTTTGGATCCTGAGGGGGCACCTTGGGGGGTTTTGGTTCCTTGGAGGGCACTTTAGTTTGGATTTTGTCTTCCAGGAAGGCAGTTAAGTGGATGTTTGGGGCCCCTGAGAGGACACTTTTTCATTTTTTGGCATCAAACAGGGCACTGTTGCATATGTTTTGGCTCCCAAGAAGGCAATTTAGTAGATGTTTTGCTGCCTCTGAGGTTATTCAAGTATGCATTTTTGCTCTTTATAAATGCATTGGCTCTCATTAAGGAACCTTAAGCATGTTGTTGCTCCTGCAAAGATTCTTGAGCAGGTTTTGGTGCCAAAGGAGGCATTAATACACATGTATTGCCCCCCTAAGAGGTCAATTGATCATGTTTTGGCTCCTAGGAGGTGACCTAAGCATGGATTTTGCCTCAAAGAAGGCAGTTTAGAGGATGTTTGGGCCTCCAAGAGGACACCTTTTCATTTTTTGGCATCAAACAGGGCACTGTTGCACACATTTTAGTTCACATAAAGGTACTTGGGCACATGGTTTGGTTCCCAGGAGAGCACTGTTGCACATTTTGGCTCCCGAGAAGGAACTTGAGTGTGAATTTTGGCTCCCAGGAAGGCAGTTAAGTGGATGCTTGGGCTCCTCAGAAGGCACTTTATCATGTTTTGACTCCCAAAAGGGCAATTTAGTATCGATTTTTGCAGTTTAGTGGAGGCAGTTTCTTGAGAGAAAATTTAAGATTGCATTAATGATCTTTAGAAGGCACTTCAGGGTGTTTTAGTGCTCACTTTGGTACGGGCTTGTGCACATATTTTGGCTCCCAAGAGGGCACTTTTTCATATGTTGGCTCCCATGAAAGAACCTTAAGCATGTTGTGGCTGCTGTTAAGGTACTTGGTCATGTTTACCACGGGTTCTTAAGTGAAATGTGTACATAACCGAGGGTTTGCCGGGAACTAGTACAAAACCGAAAGTTCTCCTCTGTATTCGTACCTAAAAACGAGGGTCCTTCCGTCAAAACATCTACATACCCGAGGGCTCTTCTGTAAATTCTTACATAAAAACTAGGAATCTTTCGTGAAGTGTGTGTTTTGGTGGCCACTTTGGTATGGACCTTGTCTCCAGTTAGCATACTTTTGCACGCTTTTGTTCCCATGAAGGCACTTTGACATGTTAGGCACCCGAGTAGGTACTTTTGCACACGTTTTGGCTCCCAAGAAGGCAATTTAGTAGATGTTTTGCTGCCTCTGAGGTTATTCAAGTATGCATTTTTGCTCTTTATAAATGCATTGAAACCTTTAGCATGTTGTTGCTTCTGCAAAGATTCTTGAGCAGGTTTTGGTGCCAAAGGAGGCATTTATACACATGTATTGCCCCCCTAAGAGGTCAATTGATCATGTTTTGGCTCCTAGGAGGTGACCTAAGCATGGATTTTGCCTCAAAGAAGGCAGTTTAGAGGATGTTTGGGCCCCCGAGAGGACACTTTTTCATTTTTTGGCATCAAACAGGGCACTGTTGCACACATTTTAGTTCACATAAAGGTACTTGAGCACATGGTTTGGTTCCCAGGAGAGCACTGTTGCACATTTTGGCTCCCGAGAAGGCACTTGAGTGTGAATTGTGGCTCCCAGGAAGGCAGTTTAGTGGATGTTTGGGCTCCTCAGAAGGCACTTTATCATGTTTTGACGCCTAAAAGGGCAATTTAGTATGGATTTTGGCAGTTTAGTGGAGGCAGTTTCTTGAGAGGAAATTTAAGATTGCATTATTGATCTTTAGAAGGCACTTCAGAGTGTTTTGGTGCTCACTTTGGTACGGGCTTGTGCACATCTTTTGGCTCCCAAGAGGGCACTTTTTCATATGTTGGCTCCCATGAAAGAACCTTAAGCATGTTGTGGCTGCTATTAAGGTACTTGGTCATGTTTAGGTGCCCAAGAATTCACTTTACACATGTATTGGCTCCCAAACGGCCCTTGATCATGTTTTGGCTTTCAAGAGGAGACATAAGCATGGATTTTTGCTCCCAGGAAGGCAGTTTTGTAGATGTATGGGCTCCCGAGAAGACATTTAAGAATGTATTTTTGATCCTTAGAAAGCACTTCAGTGTGTTTTGGTGGCC
>RPOG01001246.1:13852-26076 GCA_008086565.1 Thalassoma bifasciatum
GTTTAGTGGAGGCAGTTTCTTGAGAGGAAATTTAAGATTGCATTATTGATCTTTAGAAGGCACTTCAGAGTGTTTTGGTGCTCACTTTGGTACGGGCTTGTGCACATCTTTTGGCTCCCAAGAGGGCACTTTTTCATATGTTGGCTCCCATGAAAGAACCTTAAGCATGTTGTGGCTGCTATTAAGGTACTTGGTCATGTTTAGGTGCCCAAGAATTCACTTTACACATGTATTGGCTCCCAAACGGCCCTTGATCATGTTTTGGCTTTCAAGAGGAGACATAAGCATGGATTTTTGCTCCCAGGAAGGCAGTTTTGTAGATGTATGGGCTCCCGAGAAGACATTTAAGAATGTATTTTTGATCCTTAGAAAGCACTTCAGTGTGTTTTGGTGGCCGCTTTGGTATGGACCTTGTCTCCAGTTAGCACACTTTTGCACGTTTTTGTTTCCATGAAGGCACTTTTACATGTTAGGCACCCGAATGCACACGTTTTGGCGTTTTGCACAGATGTTTTGCTGCCTCTGAGGTTATTCAAGTATGCATTTTTGCTCTTTATAAATGCATTGGCTCTCATTAAGGAACCTTAAGCATGTTGTTGCTCCTGCAAAGATTCTTGAGCAGGTTTTGGTGCCAAAGGAGGCATTTATACACATGTATTGCCCCCCTAAGAGGTCAGTTGATCATGTTATGGTTCCTAGGAGGTGACCTAAGCATGGATTTTGCCTCAAAGAAGGCAGTTTAGAGGATGTTTGGGCTGCAAAGGAGACATTAAAGAATTCAATTTCGATCATTAGAAGTCACTTGAGTGCATTTGGTGGCCACTTTGGTCTGGACTTTGGCACATGTTTTTGGCTCCCATGAAGGCACTTCCAAGAGAGCATTTTAGGGTGGATTTTGGCTCCCAAGAAGGCACTTTAGTAGATGTTTTGTGCCCTAGAGGTTATTCAAGTATGCATTTTTGCACTTTATACATGCATTGGCTCCCATTAAGTAACCTTAAGCAATTTTTTGGGTCCTGTTAAGGTACTTGAGCATGTTTTGGCGCCTTAGAGGGCACTTTAGCATGGATTTTTACTCCTAGGAAGGGGGTTCAGTTGATGTTTTGGCTCCTGAGGAAATTTAAATTTGCTTTATTGATCTTTGGAAGGCACTTAAGTACGTTCAGTGGCCACTTTGGTATGGACTTTGTCTCCCAAGAGGACATTTTATTGTGAATTTTGGCTCTAGGAGGGCAGTTTATCAGGTTTTAAGCAGCCAAAGGGGCAGATAAGTATAGTTTGCTAACACTTCAGATGACACTTCAGAGAAGGGCTGAAAGATTTATCGTTTTCTGATCGAAATCACGATTTCAAACATCACGATCATGTGATCGCAAAAAACTGCAATTTTTTTGCTGCTGACTGACCCAGGTTCTTTAGCGTCAGCTGTTTCACACACCTGTTTTAGTGTAAAACTGTTGGGAAAAATCTTTTTTTCCCCTTAAGATTGTTGGATTTCATTTTTTTTTTTCAAATTGTTTCATATTTTATTTAAATTTTTTAACATAAACAGTTATTTTGCACTCAATTTTTTAAAAAAGTTAAGAGTCAAAGATGGCTTTTTTTGTTCTTCAGTTGTTAAAACTAAAGATACAATTAAAAAGTCCAGTTTAAAAATAGCGAGAGTTGTATTTAAAGTTCAGACTCAGTGGAGGTGTTTGATTAAGGGTTTAAAGAAAAGTGAAAAGTTGGCGATTTATTTCAAAATCTTTTTTTTTCTTCAAAATTTTGCCTTTATCTTTTAATGTTGTCTTTATTTCTTATTGTTCCGACTTAAATCTTAGAATTTTGACTTTTTATATCAAAATTTCTGCTATTCATCTCAAGTGTTGGCTTTATTTAAAAATTTTGATGCTTAATCTAAAAAATTTGACTTTTTGTCTTCATCTTAAAATTTTTACCCTCAAAGTGAAAGTTTAGACTTTTTTCACATAATGTTGGATTGATTATATAAAATTTAGAATTTTTTTGAAATCACAAAATCTTGACTTTTTGTCTCAGAATTCTATCTCTATTTCTCAAAATTTCCACTTTTCAACTTAAAATATTGACCTTTATGAAAAAGTTAAAAATAATTCTTACCTTCATTTTCATCCTTGTATTACAGTAAAAACTTTTGATGTTTTGATGGTTTGATGTAATTCTCTGCCAAGTTTGTAAATGTTACGTTTGGAAAACTTCACTAAAGCTTGATTTAAATAAAATTGTAAATTGAACTGAGATCGAAATATCTGCCAGAAAAATCACAATTAGATCTTTTTCTAAAATCGTTCAGCCCTACGTCAGAGTGTGTTTTGGTTTCCAAGCAGGGGAACTTCAGCACAGGTTCTTCAACAGTTTGTCCGGGAGGGTCTAGCTGATGTTAATCTATTTGTACCTGGATGATGATGACATTCACTTTGACATTTATTCACAAAACAGTGAGGCTTTCCCTGCCCCTCTCTATTTAAACCGCTGGTGTGTATCTTTGTTTTTCATCTCATGAACTCACACCTTGAAGATCCGAGCAGATTTAAAGCTTTCGTGTGAAACAATGAGCCGACAGGAGCCTCATTCAGGCATCAGGGATTCTTTGATGCATGAAATAATGAACCCATGACTTCATTCTGACCCTTCTCCCTGAGGAGAAACCTCTGACGTCCCCTCTGTTCCTGGCAGCAGGTGCAGATGATGTCTCAGCTCAGTGGTTCCTCATATTGAGATCTGTAACCGTGAGCGTTTATCTCTTTCCTCCGGGTGAATCTGTGACATTTGAAGGAGCAGAATTAGTCATTTTTGTGCTGTGATGAGTTTAATTTTCAAGGCGTTTCAGGATGAATTTCAGAAGAAGTAGCTACCCTTTGATTATCTGGATTCTTAACGTTATAATGAAGCCTGAATGAAAAATCCATGTAATTATTGAAACTCTCTGAGTTCCTGCCGTGAGGCTGAAAAAATGGAACAAAAGCACAAAAAATAAGAAGAGTAAGAGGTGTCTGATTTTGGGATGACACTTTGAGAACAGAAGGTACACTGCCTGGCCAAAAAAGGCACCACCAAAAAAAAAGGTCATACACTCTAATATTACGTTGGACCCCCTTTAGCTTTGATTACGCATTCACTGTGGCATTGTTTCTTTAAGCTTCTGCAACATCACAAGATTTATTTCCATCCAGTGTGTCATTAATGTTTCACCAAGATCTTGCATTGATGATGGTAGAGTCTGATCACTGCACAAAGTCTTCTCCAGAACATCCCAAAGATTCTCAATGGGGTTAAGGTCTGGACTCTGTGGAGGCCAATCCATGTGTGAAAATGATGTCTCATGCTCCCTGAACCACTCTTTCACTATTTGAGCCCCATGAATCCTGGAATAACCTGGTTATTCAGTATATTCAGGTAGTCAGCTGACCTCATTCTTTGAGCACATACTGTTGCTGAACCTGAGCATCTGCAGCAACCCCAGATCATAACACTGCCCCCACAGGCTTGTACAGTAGGCACTAGGCATGATGGGAGCATCACTTCACCTGCCTCTCTTCTTACCCTGATGCGCCCATCACTCTGGAACAGGGTAAATCTGGACTCATCAGACCACATGACCTTCTTCCATTGCTCCAGAGTCCAATCTTTATGCTCCCTAACAAACTGAAGACTTTTTTTCCGCTTAGCCTCACTGATTAGTGGTTTTCTCAAAGCTACACAGCTGTTCAGTCCCAATCCCTTGAGTTCCCTTCTCATTGTGCGTGTGGAAATGCTCTTACTTTCACTATTAAACATAGCCCTGAGTTCTACTGTTGTTTTTCTTCCATTTGATCTCACCACACGTTTAAGTGATCGCCGATCACCATCATTCAGGATATTTTTCCGGCCACATTTCTTCCTGGAAGACGATGGGTCCCCACTATCCTTCCAGTTTTTAATAAAGCGTTGGACAGTTCTTAACCCAATTTTAGTCGTTTCTGCATCAATCTCCTTAGATGTTTTCTGTGCTTGATGCCAATGATTTGACCCTTCTCAAACAGACTAACATCTTTTCCACGACCACGGGATGTGTCTTTCCACATGGTTGTTTAGGAAATGAGAAGCAGCTCATTGCACCAGTTGGGGTTAAATAACTTGTTTCCAGCTGAAAGATAATCACCCATGCAGTAATTATCCAATAGGAGGCTCGTACCTATTTGCTTAGTTAAATCCAGGTGGCGACTTTTTTCATCTGTAATTTTTCAACTGGTCTTTAAGATTTTGATCAGGAGCTTTAATGAAAAACCAGTGAGTAACTGTTCCTGAGACCAGAAGTGAAAGTTAAGGATACCGTGTCCTCACCAGTCAGGATGAAGAATGAAAAGCTGTGGAAAACCAAAAAAGTTGTGACTTTCAGAAAGTCTGAAAACTAAACTTTCATTTTCATGGAGGTAAAACTCCAGGGGATAAAACGCCTCGAGGTTTTCTGACCCGATGAGACCCCCCTGATTGGACTCTGATTGGGGATTTAATGGTACATTCTCAGAGTAAACAGCAGTAAGTGGTTTTTATTGGCCTCTCATTAAGCATCCATCTTCCTCTTTAATAAGTTTAAATGCTTCGTTTACGTCTGTGTGTGTCTGAAGGTCGACGCTCGGCTGCTGCTTGTTTGTTTTTTATCACCGTTGAATAAAATGAAGAGGAGTCCTAGAAACATTTCACATGATGTGTTCGCTGTTTCTGCCGCCGTCGTGTGGTCAGAAAACGAGCAATTAAAAGTCGTCTTTATGTCGGGGCGTAAAGTGACCAGACGTTATAGAGGTTAAAGAGTGTTTTCACAGAGCGCGTTACCTGTTTTTAAAGCCTCACATTAATGTTTATGAGCCGGTTCAGAGGTGAAAACATAAAAAAGATTATTCCTGGAGAAAGAATCATAAAGGTTGTAAAATGCTCGGCTGCTCCTGAACGCTGCTCTCGTTTATATTCAGCTCCTGTGTTAATGGTTTTTAAAACAGAAAGAGATCTCTCTCTCACTCTGAGTGAGTGTAGATGCATTTTTCTTTTCTTTTACCTGAACACACACCTGGTGGAGAGACCCTGACCTGTGTGGTTTAAGATATCGTGTCATAGATCATCTCATTAACAACCTTTTACTCATGTTTGTCTTCACCTGCAAATAAAAATAATCAACATTCTTGCTGCTCTTTATGGGAATAAAATTCAGCTGCGTAATTTCTCTGTTTAATTCTCACATTGCTTTTGAGCGTAAGTATTTTGGCCATGTGGGGCCTCCGTAGAATCAACTGTTAGAAACATTGTGCAGCAGGAGGCAACATTAATAATTGTAGTTTTTTTTTTTTTTTGTAGCTTAAAAAAAGTAACAATGAAACATATTTCATGAAAAAAAAAATTAATTCATTAATTTATCAATCAACACATTAATCAATACAAAATCACTATCATTGAAAAAGTACAGGCAAAAACTTATTTACTCCAAAATAAAATTCTCAGTGGATTCCTTCATTTATTGTCAGAATAATGTGATTGAGTAATTAATGGCAGTTACATATATAATGAAAAGGTAACTTTTTAGATTCCATGATTATTGTTGAAGTGATAAATTGAATATTTATTACTGAAAAATAAATGCTGATATTAATTTAATGAGTTAAAATTGCTCGGTGAGTCGATATATAGATGATTAATACAATATGAAATAACTATACAAGTAAAAAAAAAAAATCTGTTGAATGAAAAAATTAATTCTTTTTTTGACAATTTGCAAGAGCAATTGAAGGAAAATTATCATCAAGTTATAAACAGAAACAAATTATTGAATAAAAAAATATCATTTGATTGCTGGATTTATTAGCAGATTGATAAATTACTAGATAGCCTAACATCATTACTGAATTAATTGGTAAATCAATTAATTGGATAAAGAACACATCACAAGCTTGATTATTTACAGAGAATTGGTGCCAAATATTTGCTGTTATTCGATTAGTTGGTAGAATAACTACAAAAACACTTGTTTACGAAAGAGTAATGACAAAAAAATTGTTGAATTGAAAATAAAAACTCTTCAATTACTTGATTAATCATTAGAATAACTGACAGATTATCTGATGTCTTCAAAAGAACAAGCAGAAACATATTTAACGAAACAAAACTTCTCGCTAGATTATTCAGTTAATAGTTCCATAATTTACTGGGATTATCGTTGACTGCAGCCCAAGTTGAAATTAATGTACCATGTTTTTAAATAGACTGCCCCTACAAAATAAAAGCCCTAAATTGTGTTAAATTCTCTCTGATAACTGTAGAAAAATAATGGTGAAAGTTCAAACTCCGACTGTTTTTTTCTGGTTCAGTTTCTGGTTTTATATGAACTGAAGGGCCTCACAAGTATAGAAAAACCAGAATGAGTGTGTGTGTGATCTGTGACTTTATGACCTCTTTATGGGACTCTCTGTCACACACACACACACACACACACACACACATGAGAATACACACCGAGATGTCAGAGAGGTGTTAATTAGCTGAGGGATAATTAGGGTGTGTGTGTGAAATCTCAGAGGCTTTGACAGACTCTCTCTCTGTGTCTCTCACTCCTTCTCAAGGGTGTGTGTGTGTGTGTGTGTGTGTGTGTGTGTGTCAGGTGTGTGAATTCCTTCCTTTCCTTTTCGTGATCCAGACTTTAACCCATGCGTTTCAGTCTGAACACTCCGATGATTTTGCAGAATAAACGTTGACTAAAAGCTCTTTTACGCTGATAAACATCAACACTTTAGGACGAACACTGAGTCTGGATTTTTCTGGATTTATCCACCTGTCCATCTGTGCTCCAGCCCTCACCTGTGGTCGTGAGCTCTGGTGAAAACGAAAGTGTGAGATCGCAGATACGAGCAGCAGGAATGAGTTTCCTCTGAGGAGCAGTCACTGAGCTCAGACTCGGTGATAAAGTCAGGAGCTCACACACACACAGGTTTCCCCCAGCGCTTTAAAGACCTTCTTTTCTTGGTTATTTATTTTAAATAAAGTTTTGGTGCAGCAAAACTCAGAGGCTGTTCGAAACCAGAGAGAGTCGGTTTGATTTGAGGGGACAAGGTGTTTTCAAAAAAATGAAGACAAGAACTAATATGAAGCAGAGGTGTGTTTCTGTTAAAGGTGTAAACTTTTTTTTTTTTTTTTTTTTTTTTTTTTTTTTTTTTTTTTTTTTTTTTTTTTTTTTTTTTTTTTTTTTTTTTTTTTTTTTTTACTAAGTGTATTTTTTACTCTGGTCTTTTAAAGTTATTGTTATGTATATGTGTACAAGTATGATGGGGAATGTGTGAATGTGTGTCTTTGATGCAACTGAGGCCTGTCATAAGTTGAATTTCTGTCACCTTTGTGTCAGACAATAAACTTCTATTCTATTCTATTCTATTCATGGAATAGTTGTGACAGTGAATTAAAAATGTGTAATTCACTTTCTTCATTTAAAAACATGTTTAAAACCAAAGTAATAAGAAAATATGTAAATCAAATGTGAAGAAAACAACAACAAAATCTTGGAACTTGGGTTGTGTTTGGTTGTAATATTGCTAAAGATTTCATTGGATTATTTTTACTACTATAATATGTTTTGAAAATGTATATCTTTTCTCCATTAAGAAAACTTATGGTGTTACTCAGACCTTGTAATTAAGTTGATTAAGTTTATTTCTACATTTATTTATTAGTTTAATTTAATTTTTTTGCAAAACGGGTCGGCAAAATAAGCAGAAGCTTCAGCCTACACCCTTTAATTAGCTTCAACCATTATGTGATATTTGGATCTATGATATATTTGTTGTGCGTGGTCTTTAAATGCTAATCGAATAAATCGAATTGAAAAAAAATTGCAAAATTGATCAGCCAATCACAGCATGCCCAGTGTGCATGTGACTTTGTGTGTTGATATCGAGGAGACGCTATACTGAACAGGTGCCGTAACACAGAGAAAGAATGATTCTGTATTTTTCTCATTTACCTGCAGGAAGTCAGGTGTACAGCTCTTGAGTTTCTCTCAGTGACGCTGCAGATGTTTTTTTTACCGTCTGTGATGTGTTTACGAAGCTACAAGTGTTAGCCATGCTGTTAGCTACGGTTGGAGGTAGTGAGCATGTGCAGCAGTTGACACTGAGCCACAGAGGACGAGATGAGTTTGAATGTTTGTAAACAAATCAGAGCAACAGAATTTGAACTAAACATACAAAGTGAAAATAATTGATTTTATTTATTTTAATTTACATTTTTTGGTGTTTTTCAAAACTGTTTTTCAAGGCCAACTTTGCCTTTCTAGCTCAAAATTTCATCTCTTAATCTCATAACTGACTTTTTGACTCAAAATTTTGACTTTAATATCTCATTACTTTGACTTTTTGTTTCTGAAATTTGACTTTTTGTATCATAACCGCAACTATTTATTTCAAAACTTTTTCTCTGAATTGAAGAACTTGGACTTTTCAGCTCAAATTTTGTCTTTTGTCAAAGTTTTGTCTTTTATCTCAGAATTTTGATGAATAGATCTCAAAGTTTCGACTGTATTATCTCGAAATATTGACTTTTTGTTTCCAATTTTGCTCTCTTATCTCTTAAGTTTTTCTTTCAGCTAGAAACTTGACCTTCTATTATAGAAAATTAGTGCTGTCAAAATTAACGCTTTAACTTTGGAGATTAATATTATTATTCTCTTTTTTTCTGTTAGCACTGTAGATATGAGCCTTTTAAAGGCTTAAATAGTTGAGTCAATGTTGATTGTGTTTCACAGGAAAGAAACTATGCTGAGAGATCAAAGAAAGTTATTAAATAAAATAGTCTTTGAATCTAAATTTACTGTCTTTGTGTTGATTCTACATTAATTCCATGATTTTACTTGAGTAAATATCTGTTACAAGCTTCTGTCTTCAGTAGGAAAATGAGATTAATCTAGATTAATGTACTGATGAATTAATCTAGATTAATCTAGATTAACTACAGAAAATTGTGAGATTAATTAGTTAATTTTTTTCATCTATTGACAGCACTATAAAAGATATATTTTTTTAATCTCAATATATGACCTTTACCAAATTTCAACTTTAAGTCCTCAAAGTTTTGACCATTAAATCAAATATTAACTTTCATCTTTTAAACTTTTGATTTTAATACCTTAAAATTTAGACTATTATATCAAATTATTGACCTTTTAATGCAAAATTGGGAACAATTCTAATCTTCAGTTTTCATCCTTGCATTAGAGTGATAACTTTTGATGTTTCAATGGTTTCTGTCAAGTTTGTAAATGTTACTGTACATAGTGAAAACTTCACTGAATCATGATTTGAAGAAAACGGTGAATGGGATTGAAATCGCAATATCTGACAGAAAAAGCGCAATCAGATCTTTTTCTAAAATTGTTCAGCCCTACTTTAGAGCCCAGTTCTTTTAACCTGATCCTTACAGGTGGATTTAGTTCTGCTCAGGTATTTCCTCTCCTGTTTGTACCTTTTCTAACTCCACAGATCCCAGGAGTCTCTGAGTGTAAATTAATTAATCAGATTGGTGTGAGTCAGACTGCTGAGGCTGTGGATTCCTGTTACACTCGTTTTCTCTCCGTCCTCCTCCTGCTTCATTAGTTCAGAGAGCGAGAGAAGCGCTGATGTTAGGAACTTCACTGAGTTACATCAGGCACACACACACACACACACACACACACACACACACATAACTCAGGCACAGAGCTGAGGTCATGTTGGGAAAAGCAGAGCATCCTGACACACACACGTCCAGGGAACAAATGTGTGTGTGTGATGTTTTTGTTGCACTCAGCGATGATACAAAACCAGGGAATCAGGAAGACAGGAAGTTCTCAGACCTTCTAATCTGTGTGTGTGTGTGTGTGTGTGTGTGTGTGTGTGTGTGTGTGTGTGAATCAAACATACCTGGCGGGGCTCCCTCGTCCTCTCTCCTCTCTTCCTTTCCTTCCTCCTCTCGTTTTGACTCTTCTGGGATAAAATTCGCTGTAACTGTGACGCAACGACATGAAAGCTGCGGCGGCTGCTCGGCCGTGTGAGCGTTTCACAGCGAGTTTGTGCCGTGTTGGGGTTTTAATCTCAGAGTTTAATCTTAAAAACGACACATCAGGTCGTTTAAAGTGTTAGTTTGCTCACATTTCCTCACCCTCAGTGGTTAAAAACTCAGCGTCAGGTCGTCTCACCGGCTTTTTCAAAGAGGCAGAAAGTTCTCCTGACGACTCAGACACACAGACCCTCTTACGACAAGTTCTTCTTCTTCTTCTGAGACACTTTCACCACCAAACGTCAAATGACCTTTTCAGCTCATTCTCTCTCCGACAGTTTTCTAATGTCAGAACAAACCTCAGAGTTTCCAGGAGCTAAAGAGCTCAGATTGTTTGGATCGTTTACTGTAAAGAGGTCGTAAAACATCATTTCCAACTTAAAAGAAGACGCTTGGTTTTTATTCAAAGGAAAAGAGTGATGGGATGATGAGGATTCAAATGAATGTGATGAAAAATGAGTAGAGGTGACGTTAAAAACAGCTGAGGGCGCTGTCGGCTTTAGACTTCTCTGTCTGGACGTCATAATGAGTGAAACGACCAAAGACTACAAAATGGGAAATTAGTGTTGGTGATGTGAATGTGAGCACAGTTTTTTTCTGGAACAGCCGACACAGCTGTTCATCATGATGTAAAATCAAACTTGGAATTTTAGGATGAGAGAAGAACTTCAAAGATAAAACAGGGTGTTCTCAAATCAAGAAATGGGATTTGAGATCAAAGACAGAATTCTTTAATCAAAAAACGGAATTCTAAGATCAAAGGACAAAACACAAGAATCACAGGACAGAATTCAAGGGTCAAGGCAAGATTCAGTTGCCAAAGACAGATCTCTAAAGCCAAAGATGGAGTTCTAGGATCAAAGAAGGAATTCTGAGATCAAAGGACAGAATACTAAGATCAGACAATGGAATACTAAGATCAAGGGAAAAAACACTAGTATTACAGGACAGAATTCATGGATCAAAGACATAATTGTGTCGTCAAAGACAGATCTCTTAAATGAAAGACGGAATTCTGAATCAACGGATGGAATTGTAAGATTAAGGGACAATCATTAGTATCACAGGACAGAATTCTGGGATCAAATGGTCCTTTTCCACTGACTCGTCTCAGCCCTACTCTACTCGCCTCTACTCGGTTTGTGTTGCGTTTCCATTAGCGCGGTACTACGCGGCAGACGCCAGTTTTTAGTACCTACTCTACCCTGGTTCTAAGAGAGTAAAGCCGATACTAAAAGGTGACGTGGACGGACTGCCGGTCACTCATTGGTCAGAGAATGTCGTCTCTGCAGCTTCTGACTCTGAACAAATCACTTACAAGAGGCAAAGGAATAAGTCAGCGACGGGTTTTTAATGACATTTAAACCGGTCGGTGCAGGAGCGATCTGTCTGCCACGAGAGTCTTTAAGCACCAATCAGTCCATTAATCCACAGGGAACCAAAAAGGAAAACCAGTTCAAAGAAGAATGATTGATCAACAAAAAATCTCTGCTATACCAGGCCCAAAAATCAAAAATTAAAGTGATCTCACTGGATCCAGGGAAGAGTTGATGTCAGGAAGCAGCTCCTTCGTTTTCCTCCGCGTGCAGCAGCACCAGGCTGTTGTTTACCTCCGTTGTCATGACGACCCACATTGAGGCGCTGTATTACTTTAATGAAATCTTTTTAAAGCTTTTTTTTTTTCCTTTAAAGACCACGGTGGCACATATGTTAGTACAAAATGATGTTTGTGTGGCGTTATAGATGAACATGCACGCACTTCTGCGCAGCACTTTAGCGCAGCTGTGTTATAAGATCCACGCCCACCGTGAGTCTGTAGTCGGGCTAGAGGAAAAGATAACCAAACCGTGTAGAGCCGAGCCGAGCCGAGTAGGGCTGGAATTGTATAGTGGAAAAGCGCCAAAAGACAGATCTCTAGGATCAAAGATGGTATTGTAAGATTAAGGAACAATCCCTAGTATTACAGGACAGAATTCTGGGATCAAAGAATGGAATTCTAGGATCAAAGGACAGAATTCCAAGATAAAAGATGAAACTTAAAGATCAAAGACAGAATTCTCCTGCATGATGGATGGTTTTAAGTGTTGTAATAAGGCTTAAAAATTCTTCAGCTGTCTTTTGTGCTCTGTCTCAAATTATTGTGTTCGTTTATTTCT
>RPOG01001246.1:28293-152821 GCA_008086565.1 Thalassoma bifasciatum
AAATCTCTGCTATACCAGGCCCAAAAATCAAAAATTAAAGTGATCTCACTGGATCCAGGGAAGAGTTGATGTCAGGAAGCAGCTCCTTCGTTTTCCTCCGCGTGCAGCAGCACCAGGCTGTTGTTTACCTCCGTTGTCATGACGACCCACATTGAGCCGCTGTATTACTTTAATGAAATCTTTTTAAAGCTTTTTTTTTTTCCTTTAAAGACCACGGTGGCACATATGTTAGTACAAAATGATGTTTGTGTGGCGTTATAGATGAACATGCACGCACTTCTGCGCAGCACTTTAGCGCAGCTGTGTTATAAGATCCACGCCCACCGTGAGTCTGTAGTCGGGCTAGAGGAAAAGATAACCAAACCGTGTAGAGCCGAGCCGAGCCGAGTAGGGCTGGAATTGTATAGTGGAAAAGCGCCAAAAGACAGATCTCTAGGATCAAAGATGGTATTGTAAGATTAAGGAACAATCCCTAGTATTACAGGACAGAATTCTGGGATCAAAGAATGGAATTCTAGGATCAAAGGACAGAATTCCAAGATAAAAGATGAAACTTAAAGATCAAAGACAGAATTCTCCTGCATGATGGATGGTTTTAAGTGTTGTAATAAGGCTTAAAAATTCTTCAGCTGTCTTTTGTGCTCTGTCTCAAATTATTGTGTTCGTTTATTTCTAATATTTTTAGTACTTATATTTGTAGCTTTCAGCTTCTTTTTCCTGATCTAGTATATGTTATTGGTGTTATTGGTGTTTGGTGTTTTGTGCAGCACTTTGGAAAAGGTTGGAGAGTTCTCAGAGGAAAGATAGAATTGTGGGATCGAAACAAGTTCAAGATTGAAGATCGAAGGGTCGAATTCTGCAATCAAAGATGGAATTCTAGGATATGCAGTTCTACAATTTCATTTTGCTGATACTTTAAGTACGACACGAGCAACGATCAAAGGAAGAATTCCAAGATTAGAGAAAGAATTTAAAAATCTTCTTTCGATCTCTGAATTTCTCAAGAAAAATCCAAATTCAAGAGTCAAAGCCAAAAAAACAAGATTCCTTTGTCACTGCTTCATATCTCTTAGCATCAAAACCTTCTTCAACACAGACTTTATGGTAAACGAGCTCTGACACAAACCTGAGACAGAAAGACAGAATCTGTATCTGACATTTCTGTGACCTGTCTGCAGCCGTCCAGCAGGGGGAGCTCTGAATGTTCTGTCTCCTTTCCTGTGTCGCTGTGATGTTTTCTTGCAGACACAGTCTCATGTTCTGACCTGTTGATGAATCTGTGAGTTTAAAGACAGAAAGATGCAGATGAGTGAAGTGTAAATCACACAGACGTGTTACTCCTTCACTTTGTTGGCTCAGTCGTTCCCTCGCGTCTTCATCTCATGAGCTTCTCTGGCATGAATTTAGATTTCTAGCAGCTTCTGTCGGCGTGTTGATTAATTCTCGCCTCAGGTTATCACACTGTGTGTTTGTACTGTCTGAATCATGCATGAATGTTAAACAAGCGCTGCATAATACATGAAACACTCACATGCATATTTTACTGCAGAGCTTCAGTCCGACGTGTTGGGAGATCTGCCGCTTCCTCTCCAGAGTCTCCGGGGGNGTGTGTGTGTGTGTGTGTGTGTGTGTGTGTGTGTGTGAGACTCTGCTGCCTGCAGAGGAACGATCGATACTTTGGCAGACGAGTTTGTGTTTTTAGCTCGGGGTCGTTTACAGAAAAATAAAGCTGCTCATAAATTCATGAAGCTCAAACTTTAAAAAACGAGGGAATGAAGAGAAACCTGACGTCTGCGCTCCGTCTGGACTCAAACCTGTCTGATTCTAGTCCAAACCGAGGGAAAACTTCACCAAATTTCAACAATCAAAGTGTGTGCAGATGAGAGACGGAGCTGCTGCTGCTGCTGTTTGGAAGGAAACTGAAGTTTGTTTTCCACAGGTGCGACACAATCTTCCTGTTTTTGTTTCCAGAAGCATCAGAATATCAGCGACTGCCACTGAAACTGCCGCTGGAGCGTCCAAACGGAGTCTGAATCTAAAGTCTGCCTGTGTTTGTTGTTTTTCTGCTTCATGTTGAGACACAAACAGAGACGCAGAGGCAGCAGAAAAGATGTTATCCTGCACATTTCTGTCTCCAAAGTAAGAGATTCTCCGTCTTCAGCTGATAAATCCTGCAGCAGACAGCAGGAATGTGATAAAGAGCTTTTACTCTGAAAGTCAAACAAACAGCAGGGTGAGAGAGTGAGGATGGAGCTCAGAGACTCTCCTCCTCCTCCTCCTCCTCCTCCTCCTCCTGCTGTTGATGCTTTTTTACGTCTTTGTTTGTGGGAATAAATCCAGATCTGGAGTCAAAGACGAGTCGCTATATGAGTAAAGATGATGCAAGGCTTTATTTTCCTCCTGATGAGGGAAATATGAGGAGAAATAAGAGTAAATAAAGACTGAGTTTGTGTGTGTGTGTGTGTGACAGGAGCCTGGTTAACGCTCAGCCACAGTTTGACGGAGACAAACAACAGATGAGTTTCACAGTAAACTGAGCTACAGCTGTGTTTGTCTTCAGTCCAACATCTGCTGCACAACTGTCACTGAGACAGAGAGAGAGAGAGTAACAAACACACACACACACACACACACTAATGCACGATAATTATCACCAGAAATACCAGGAACTTCTCTTTCAGGAATAAAATTAGAGTTTAGTTAAGCGCAGTACTTTTCGCAATCCAGGAACTTTCGAGGGCGGGGCTGCAGGTTGGATATTTCTGATTGGTGGAGCAGCCAGAGTGTTTTTATTTCCCCCTTTCCTCAATAATTCCACGATAAGATGACCCCCGGCTGTAATGAACTTGGTTTAACACCTCCTAAACGATCAGGAACCCATAAAACAGATAAAGATAACTCATAAATATTTATACTAACCAAAGAGTTTGACCTGTTGAATCTAATTTTCGGGCTCGCTTGTTACTTGTTGAATCTGTTACTTTAATATAAGGTGGGGGAGGACCCTCATTTCTACTACATAATGTCTCATCCTAGGTCTCCTAATTCTAAGACATTTACCCATGAAAAATGATGAAAAGAGGAGTCCAAATCAGCAGGAGAGTCCATTCAGCTTGAATCCAGAAAAAAGTTTATTTAACTCTAGCCATCTTTAACAAAGCTTCTGGGTTGAAAGGTTTGCAGCACGTTAAATATTCTGTACCAACTGATAACAATAAACAACATGAACAACGACTGAAAAGAAACCTCTTGCATTTCCTGAAACCTTCCCTAAACCTTCTAACAAAACTTTTAGCCTAAAAACCTCCATCCCAAAAACCTGTGTAGAAAGAACCCCCTGTGTAGAAAAAGCCCCCTGAGTAGAAGCCCCTCTCCCTTAAAAACCCTGTGGACATCCCTTCTCCAGTGGTGATTGGCTGTTTATTTAGAGCAGCAGGGCCTTGTAGGGGGGACAGGATACCACCTGATCAATGAGGAGGGGTACAGATAATATCTGGTATTACATCTTACAAGTTTGTGTCCATGAAGTCAAATGAACATCAGCAAATTGACAGTGTGAATCTGGAATTAAGGGAATTACTCAGGACCTGTTAGGATTTTCAGAGTGTGTTCAAGTTCAACTATTACAGAGAACATTGAAATCGTCAGTGGGCAGAAATCTGTTGGTCAGCTCAGCTGCTGTGTGCTTTGAATAGCCTGGACACAGGGAGCTTGTCTTTGTACGTTTAAAATTCCACATTGATGAATTTTTTTAGTCCGTGTAATCGGTTTTGTTGACAAATTGTTGCAGCCTTTAGATGACAGTTTCAGGACTTCAATACAGCTCAAGCAAACACACACACACACACACACACACAAACACAAATACACGAATACACTAAATGCTTAACGACCCAATCAGGGAAGAGAGGGCGGAGCTGCAGGCGTGACATCAGCAGGAAGCACCTGTGATATCTTCAGTTTCATCAGGAATAGACTCAATTTCTTTTACTCTCCTGAAGAAGTTTTTCTCCTGTAGTTGTTTGTCTATTGCTTCTCAGCAGCGGCGCACATCCGCTGCGTCGATTATGACTTGATGTGGATTGGTCTGTGATGAGTGTATTGTCCAATCACCAGCTTTTAAATCACCTGTCCCTGCAAGAACACTCAGATCTTCTAATCAAAACCTACTGGTCAACCCCCATAGTCTGTATAATGAGTGGACGTAACGACATTCGGCTCAAACTTAAGCCTCCAGCAGATGCTCCGCCCCCTGGTGTCTGGCTGCAGTATAGGTCATAAGCCCCGCCCCCTGGTGTCTGGCTGCAGTATAGGTCATAAGCCCCGCCCCCTGGTGTCTGGCTGCAGTATAGGTCATAAGCCCCGCCCCCTGGTGTCTGGCTGCAGTATAGGTCATAAGCCCCGCCCCCTGGTGTCTGGCTGCAGTATAGGTCATAAGCCCCGCCTCCCCATGTATTCCAGATATGAGCCAGGAAAACTTTAAAAAATTACAATACCTCGTATAAACGTTTCTCTCATCTTTACTCTAAGGTGGTATGATGATGTCATTTGGCTGCATGGTGTTCAGGTGTTTTTTTTTCTGAGATGTTAGTTTCTCATTAGTTATTGGACGTTAAAAACTGCGATATAAGTTTCGTTTTACGATAGTTGACAGCTGCCGTTCGTGAGTAGTTTTTATCGGGGATATATGAAACTTCAGGAAAGAACCAAAAGGAGACTAAACCTTCTGAAGAAGAAGAAATAAATATTTTTATTTCTCTTTTTTACTTGGCTCCACCGGAAATTCTCTACTGCGCAGACTCTGGCTGCACAATGGCGGCTAGAGAAACGGGGTTTTTTGGCTTCAAAATCGTAGAACGGTGACAGGCGGAGCCACACTGTCCATTCTATATACAGTCATTGGTCACCCCTAAAACACAACAAAAGGCCAAAGGTGACTGAGCCTTTGTGGCCCTCGGCTCTGAAATAACCTGCCCTCCTGTTCCTGGAGAAAGTTCCTGCTTTTAGAGAGAAAGTGTGTGTGTTTGTGTGTGTGAGCCTGGGATAAATCCTCAGCTGGTATTTGAAGCGTTAGTGGGAGTTGAACTTGCGACCCTGACACTGTGTGTTATTTATTCATCTGTACGTTGTGTTTGCTCGCTCTGCATTCCTGCTTCGCTCTAAACAGACAAATCTTTGGATCCAACTGAGAGAGAGACTCTCACGCTGCTCAGGAAACATGAAACCAGCTTTAACTGTTTAAAACTACGGACGTTTTTAACACCAAATATAGAGAAGCTCCTGTGACACACACACAGATAAAAAAATACACATACTGGTATTTTATTTTGAAAGGGCATTTAATATCTTTAGTTTACTTTTTTTTTGATGACGTTTCAATGGTTTTGTGTCATTTCCTGTCAAGTTTTTAAATGTTACTGTACATTGTGAATACATCATTGAAGCTTAATTTGAAGAAAATCGTGAAATTGTAATATCTGCCAGAAAAATCGCAATTAGGTCTTAATCTAAAATCGTTCAGCTCTAATGTAAAGTGTCTTTGAGTTCTTGAAAAGGGCTCGATAAATAACATTTATTGTTATTATTATTATTATAATTATTATTACCCAAGGGCTGAAGTGTCATTTAGAGGTTATTATCATATGAAATTTCATAAAAACACCAGAAATAGTAGGAAAAAGTCACATAAAATGCTAATTTAGAAAGAAATTAATTTCTCATAAATATTCAAGGCATTGAACAGTTTTTATTTCGATAAGTACACAACAAAATATTGAGCAATGTTGTTTCAACCACAGGAAATTTTGAATGAAACTAAGAAAAAACTGCATTTGTAAATTTTTCATCTCGTAAGAAAAGTGAGGTATCTAATAATTCTTACATTCATTTTTACTTGTGATGAATGCAACTGTGCAAAACATTCATTTTGCATGAAAAAACTAAAAGGACAAAGTGCAAAACAAAAGCACATTTTTATTTTTTGCCTTCAATATGTCATCGAAATAACTCAAATGTGGTTGTGCAACATTTAAAAAAAAGAAAGAGAGAGACACAAGATCCATTGCATACTTCAACTAAATTGTAGAGCTGGTTAAATCAGTTTGAGTTAAGTTAAGAACTCCTCCTCTTATGAAATATAGTTAATTAAAATGTGCTAAAACATTTGGTGGAGGTGGAAGTTAAAGGGTTAATGTAATTTCTGTGTTTCACCCTTTAATCTGTGTCCCTGACAGAAACATCCTCACGCCTACAGCAGCATCCTTTTGGTTTTTCAATATCTGCAGATTTTTTTTTTTTACCACAGAGACAGTGTGTGTGTGTGTTTTTTTTTCATTTCATACAGAAACCTGCTGAAAGACGTAAAAAAAAGTCATTTCCATGTAATTTTCTGCCGTCGCTCAGAAGTTTTTGTGTCAAAGCGCTCTGACAGTCGGAGAAAAAGCGTCTCCGGCTCAGACGGGAAAGTGGAAATTATGAAAACCGGAGACAAGAAAATGAGGAGGAAGAGGAGGAAGAGATGACAGAGCGGAGACGTTAACACAGAGAGGACTTTTATTTCTCTGTCACGATTTAATGGTTTCACAGGAAAAAGAGGAGAAAGTTCAACACATCATCGACCAATCAGGAGAGAGGACTCAGGTCAGCTGATGACAGGTGTAAATGAGAGACTCTCAGAAAAATATTTCACTCTTAAAAACACAAATTACTGACTGGCACAGACAAACAGCTTCACCTTTCTCAGGTTTTCTGATGGAGGTGTTTAAAAATGAAGCTTAAATCTTTCTGGATTTATTTTAGCAACAAATCAGCTCACAGGTGCAGAAGCTTTGCCAAAAAAATCCCAAATCTCTGCCATGAAACTGTCTCAGAAAAATATAGAATGTTTCTGCCTTGATTCACTCTTAGTATCCTTTCAAAATAAAAGCGTAGCCGTAATTAGTTAGAAAAATGCAGTCCCAGGTGTAGCAATAAAAGAAACAGATTAAGGACCTGATTTGCTAGAGTAGTGTTTCTCAACCTTGGGGTTGTGACCCCACGTGGGGTCGCCTGGAATCCAAATGGGGTCCCTTGAAGTGTTAAATAGTTGTTAAAAAAAAAAAAAACTGGTAAAATTATTTTTTTCAGTAATTATTATTCTCTTTAAAATTAAAATACAACACACTGAACAAGTTCATTCTATGTTTTGGTGTTTAGTTGACATTTTATTATGAAGTATTCCAGTAATTTTTTAGTTGTATATTTTTGATTATTATAGTATTTTTAGTATTTAATTATTAAGTATTTAAGTATCCAAGCAGCAGACGACCTCTTTAAAAGATGATTTAGTGTCTGTCACCAAAGAGAGTCTGGGAAAGCAGAGTGGCTGTTAATGAAAAATGAAGGAAATAAAATTATAAAGACATAGTTAATTGCACTGTTATATACATGTTTTAATTATTATCCATAGTTTCCTGTTCTCTAGCGGCTGTTAAAGTTCAGTTTTGTTTGTTTTCGAAACATGCCGCAATATTTAAGTTCACTCATCGTGGTTTTGCTTTTGGTTTTATGGCTTTTAAAAAGAAAAACTAGATATACTTGTCCATCCTGCATGACATAGCATTCAAGACATTGGAGAGCACACCAGAAAAAGGACTTTGGACGATGCTGGCACTGACTGTGCTGGTGTGCTGGAATGATCCAGTCGCAAGAAAATGCAGCGTTTTCCATAGGAAATATGACATCGCTCCTTTCAGTGACTGGCTCCAAATCAGTGCTTAATCAATCAGCAGCTCAAAAATGTCATTGTTGGATAGATGATACATCTCTGCTGTTTTATTTTTGAGTGTCAAAATGAGTCAACGTGCACGTGGAAAATTCTCTCTCTCACCTGACAGACACAATCCACGGTGCACCCGGTTAGTACATGAGCTTTTCAGACCCAGATCAGACCCAAAGAGTCAGAAATAGTCATTCCTAGAGGGAAACTCTTCTCTAAAGCTGAAACGTGCACTGTGTTATTGTGAAAAACTGATTATCCTGAATAAGACTGTTGCTCGACATGACTTACAGCTCAAAAAAAAAGAAAAAAAATTCTCTTTCTGGTGTTTTTGGAAACCCTTAATTTAGCTCCTGTCTGAAACGAGTTGCTCTTTAAAACTCCTCATTTCACAAACCCACTTCTCTCTGATTGGTCAGCTCTCTGGAGGCTTGTTAGGGGGCGGAGCTACAGCCAGACCTCGGTGTTTGAGGCCCGCCTGAGTTATTTATGTGATGAACTCGTCGTTTTAGTGAGTGTAATGAAAATCTGGTGCTGTTTTTAAATTGTTTTGATCAATTTATAAACAGATTCAGGGATTTCTACAACTTTTGAATATGTAGAGGTTTGAAAATCTGCTCATTTAGTCTGAACATCCAATATTTTTACTTTATATCCACATTTAGAATAAGTGAAGATGCTTAAATTCACGTGGCCTTTTCAAATCCATAAATTTCATGTATTTGGACATCATCATAGGAAGCTTCTCTCTAAACCCAGCATCATGAATCCTCGTCTCTGTCAGTTATTGTTGATATTTCAGTTAAAAATAATCTCTCCAGTTGAGTGTTCTCACCTCCTCGTGTCTGTTTCTGCTCTTCTGTCTCTGAGCTGAAAGCTGTGAAATGTAGTGAGCTGTCTGCTCTGAGGTATAAACACATCTCTCTCTGTTTTTTAACCTCGGGCTAAAGGTCAGAGGTCACGGTCTGGTCTTCTTCACTTGGATCCAGGAGCTTTCAGAATAAAAGCCTCCGCTCTGAGACTCAGACAGGAAACCATATTTGTTGTCTGAATGAGGACAGCTGGTCCGCTTCCTGCTGCGAGAACTTCAAACGCTGTTCAGTCTGAATCGTCTCGTGTTGATGTGGGAGGGCTGCGAAAAATAACAGGCGAGGTGTGAATAATGAAACTTCTACAAATTTCTACTTCCTTTTCTTTTGTTTGAGCCGTCTCCTGTGATAATAAAAGAAGAAAACATCATCCAGAGACAAAAATCTGCAGACCTGAAACCAAACGGTCAAAGACAAACTCACAGAAACTTCTAGATCAGAGGATTGATTCGTCAAAGTCAGAGAAAGTTTCTGTCTGAAACTCTTCGGCTGATTTTTAGTCATTTTGACACTTTGAAACACTTGTATTTCAGCGACGTGCACAGATATTTTGAAGGGCAGAGTGGAAAGAAATAAAGGCACATATACTGTCTGTTTTTGCTCTGAAGAACTCAGTTTTGTTCATTTTGTTTTTCAAGAGGAGCATGTTTTAGCTCCCAGGAGAGGAGTTTATTATGTTTAAAGCAGCCAAAGGAGCAGATTAGTGTGGTTCACAAACCAGGAGGGCAATAAAGTGTGTGTTTTGGCTCTAGCACTATCGTTATGGCAGGCGAGTTTAACATTTGGGTCAATGACGTGACGTCCCTTTTTTTGTGTCCGAGTGCAATATTTCCTTCCATCATGAATTGAGTATTTCATCACATGTATTTCTTTATTCTATGAAACCTGTGTTATTTGAACACATCTTTAAACTATTAAAATATAACATGTTTTTTTGTGTTTTGGTTCCTCAAACCCCCAAAATGTCAGGTGGTGCAACCGTCCTGACAAGTATCCACAGTAATTAAACTCTAAAAATTGAATGTCAGTTATTGTAAATGGAAATTAAAAATACAGTGGCATTATTTTATGNGAAAATGTATGAGTCACTACAGACACTTGAGAGATACTTGCCAATAATTTCACACAGAAAAAATAACAGGAACATAAAAATATATTTTCATATATTTGGTTGCACCACCTGACATTTTTGGGTGCTCAAATTAAAAATACTAAAAAATAATGAACCTAAAAACTTTGAAATGTTGGTCAACTACTGAAATCTGTTAGAAAACATAATTCTTCTCTCAGAAATATGTTTTTATCCATTTTCAAAGAACTTTTTAAAAATACATTTTTAGACCCTCTTTTTGTCATTGACCCTTATCCAAAATGACATTGTAGATATCTGAAATGTGTATTTTTGGATATCTGAAATGTTCTTTTTTGTCTCGGTGACATTGAATTACAGAATCTGCATCACATATCCAGTCAAACTTTTAAATCTTAAAATCACTTACCAAACTAGAGTGCAAGTTTGGCACCTAGAAAGGCACTTAAGTATTGGTTTTGGCTCCAATGAGGGCACTTAATCGTGCATTTTTCATCACTTTAGCCCCCTCACTGTGCACGCTATTGCTGCTGTATTGTGTCATAAAAAGGCTGTAAAACATGACAGAGATAAAGCTGTTTGCTGACGATGTGAGGTTTTATTTGGCTGCTTTATTCGAGAGAACTAAAACACGTGGGATGTTTATAAGATCATCTCATTGTCACAATACTTCACATGACATTTTTTCCTCTCTGTACTTTTGCTTGTGTTTTTGTTGTGTCTTGTCTTTGGTTTTCTTAATCTCCCAAAGAAATACGACGATAAGAAAAGCCAACAAAAGATATGCTGACCTGTTTTTCTGAAAACACAGACACTAAGATCATTTCTGTGCCTGTTTTTCATTCAGTGCAGTGGAGATGGAATAAAAATTGTGAAGTCTGAATGTTTGATTCTGAAAGGTAGAGTCTCCTTTGGTGTTTTCATGTTCTGCCTGTCTGCCCTCACACAGACACACACATCCATCCTCACTTTTTCTGTCTTGCTGTCTTGTTTTTGTGCTCGTTCTGGTTCCCTGCACAGTCCCCCCGCCTCCTCTTCTCTCTCTCTCTCTCTCTCTCTCTCTTTCTTGTTCCCTCTCTTTCTCTCTCGATCGCCCCGCTCGGTGTCACAGAGGGCTCTGGTAAATTGTGTCTGTGAGATGAAGACAGATGAAATTTCTTTGCAGCGAGTCAGAGGCCGGTACTGGTGCTGCTGCTGTGTGACCATCAGACATGTGGCCTGCAGCTCTCTCTGATTTCATTTGTCTGACCTTTACATGTGTGTGTGTGTCAGTGTGTGTGTGAGAGTGTGTGAAAGGAGGGGGAATCTATCCATCAGGGCGCAGACAGAGAGCACGGCCAACAGCAGCCTGTGTCTGACAACCTCACAGCTCCTTGTTGTTCCGATAGACTCGAGGTTTTTCCACTCTCACCCCTGAAACCTCGAGTGAAGTGGAAAACAAAACGATGCCGTCACACTCACAGCTCCGACAGAAACAGACATAAACAGACATAAACATGTAGAATCTGTAAGTAAGGGTGTAGCGTTTCTTTAAGAAGTGCTAAGCAAAACAATTCTGTGATCAAAGACAGATTTCTTGGGAAAAGAAATTAAATTCTGATTATTCCAAAAAGTGCCAACCCTAAAAAATCTAATCAAAAGAAAATCAGTTTCAGTTACAGCTTCATCCTGCAGAAAGAAAGACAGAAAGAAGCCATCGTGTATCTTTACCAGTTACTGTGAAACCAAGACTCTCCAGGTTTTAACCCTGAGATAAATCTCTTTTTATCTCACTGGTTTCAGGGAAAGTGACACTCCTTGGAAAAGTTATTGTGACATCTTTGTGAAACTCACCACTTACTGTTAAACTGAGATTGTATACCTCAGTGGTAGTAAATTCTCTGTTTAACTTACAGTAAAACTAAGACTAAGATGCATATGCCTGAAGTCAAATAGGGACTCATGAGGTTCACATTCCAAAATTGGTTGGCTAAGTCACAATTTGTGGTTTGCAATTAACAATGAATCCAAGGCTTGCCAGGTTCAAAGCTGCAAAGTTATTCAGATGGAAGTCTTGGTTTGACTTCTGATCAACAGTTGACAGTGAAACTGAGACTCATCAGGTAAATAAGCCAGATGTGAGTTCGATTAAAGTTGCTATGTAACTTGATTTTGAAACTGAAGTTCAGTGGTTTAAAAAGCTTTGTGTAAGAGATTAAGAGAAACATCCGTGTAACGTACGACTAACAGTGAAACTGGGACTTTCCAGGTTCATACACTGAAGTTAGACAGAGCAAACTTGCTGTGCAAATTACTTGTTACTCTGAAACTGAGACTTTCCAGGTTTACAATCATCATAAAAATCTGATTCAAGTCCCTATGAACTTATGATTGACAGTGAAACTGAGACTCTTCAGCTTAATGACACCCATTTACAGCAAAACTCACTCTCACAAGGTTCTAAACGCTGCTGTATGTCGTAGTGAAGTCTCTTTGTTATTTTGTATTTACGGTTAAACTGAGACTCTCTATAGGCTTATGTCCAATTCGTAAGACTTGGTTGAGTCTGTGTGAAAATTACTTTTTACTCTGTAACTGAGACTTGAGGGGTTTAGTACACTGAAGTGGGACGTATTAAAATATCTATGAGGCCTTTTGTTTACAGTGAAACTGAAACTCACTGGGTAAAAAAACCTGGAGTGGGTCAGAGTAGAGTCTCTGTCTAACTTTATCTTAACAGTAAAACTAAGACTTACCAAATTCTGAAGCCTGAACTATGTTAGAGTTAAATATCTGTGTGACTTAATATTAACAGTGAAACAAGGACTCTTTAGATGTTCATCCCAAGAGTTGATCTGCATTAACTCACTGTGGGTTGCTTTTTACAATGAAACTTAATCTTATTAGGTCCACAACCGTTTAATTAGCCTAAGCAAAATCCCTGCATTGCTTATTATTTACAGTGAAACTGAGACTGAACTGGTAAATGAGTGTGAAGCGAGATGTTCAGTGCAAGTAGATTTTATGAGTGAAACTCGGACATACCCCCATAGTTAACCCCCCTTGATTGTGGACCACTTTTCACAATGAAACTGAGACTTTTTTCAGCTGCATTGCCCGGAAATATGTCTGATTAAAGCCTGTGTGTAACTTATTGTTCCAAGTGAAGCTGAGACTCTCTAAGATAATAACACTGGAGCAAGTTTCAGTCGGTCTTCCTGTTAACTGTGAAACTGACACTCACCTGGCTCAGAACCTTGTAGCAGGTCATGTTGAGGTCTGTGTGTAACTTTATTGCTAAACTGAGACTCTGAGTTCAGTGAGGAGTCATCGGCTCACTTCAGAAGCTGCGTGCATTTAGTATTCGCGGCGTCGTTTCCCGCTCTGTTCGCCTGGCGTGTTTGGCTTCGTCAGCAGCTTCTGTTTCCTGCTGATCAGAGAGACGTCTGCAGGCGGCCATGTTAATGCTGGGTATCATCGCCTGCCTCAGACGCCGTCACCTGCTCCGAGCACCTGAGGTGTTTCAGACGCTGATAAGAAGACGATGTGTTTTTTCTCAGCGTTGTTGTGTTACGTTCAGGAATGTAAAGAGCTTCTCGTCGTTCTGTTTTCTGTCAGCGGGGAACGAAGCACCTGAGTTTGTTTCGACTCGTCCTGTTGGCTCCATGCTCGGTGTCAGGAATGTAAAAAAAAATGCATCAATCTGACCTGCATGTGTGTGTGAGAGAGTGTGTGTGTGTTTGTGTGTGTGTTGGCTGACCTCCAAGCTACCAGGATCACCTCTATGCCAAACATGTGCAGAGCGGCTGCAGAGCATTTCTCACTCCAGCTGTGTGTGTGTGTGTGTGAGTGTGTGTGTGTGTATAACCTCTCTGCTCTTGTCATTCCTCCTCTCATCCTCTGGTTTCTATCGTTTACTTTCATGACCTCTCATCCAGTCATTCACTCGCTCACAGTACAATGCGCGGATTAGCCCTTTAGTCCTAATCTGTGTGTGTTAATGAGCAGCAGATTAACCTGTTTTTACCGCCGCACACAGAGCGCCGGTTGTTGTTCTTAATGGTCGTATTCATGCTAATCAGAGCTTATTGTTTACGGCGCTCAGGTATTTAGGAGGCTGATTATGTTTTCCAGAAAAAAAAGCTTTATCCCTTCTTATGAATTTCATATTTGAAACGGGATAAATGAGACTGAAAGAAACTCATTTCTGTGTCAGAGGTGTTTTAATTGAACTGAAAATAACTGTAAGAGGAATCTATCTAACCTCTGAAACATCAGTGATTGAAAAACCATCTCAAAGTTTCCAAAAAACTCAGCGATCACAGGAAGAAGAGCGAGGAAAATATCAGCGATGATGTAAAATCGTCATAAATGAATAGACGGTTTTGTTGATATTTCCTGTTGATGTACGTCTTGTATATCGTCCCCTAAATTGTGTAAGATGCCATCATCATGCTTAAAGTCTTGGCAAAAACTTCTTTCATTTCATAACTGTCCACAAGAATTATGAAGATAATCATTTTGGGAAATTGAGTTTTTGACCACAGAGTGAAGAAAGTAGGCTTTTAGGTTAAAAAGCTCATTTGGAGTACACTGTAAAACTGAACACCCGTTGTTGTTATCACAGAAAATTCAAGCCCAGTGCATCTAAAACTGAGCAGCTACATGGGAGAGAGATAGAGCATGAGCTAAAGGCTAAAACAGTCGCTAATCTGTTTGTGTTAATGTTGATTCCTGTCCACATGCAGCAGTTATTCTGCAGTGATCTGTTCAAACCTGAGAGTCTATCAATAAAATGAAGAGCCAGGTTACGTTTGCTCTGCTTGGTGAGGTTGGAGTTGGTAGATGAGCAGTGAGTAGGACACAACCAGGATTCACTGACGTTACTGACACGTCTCAGAGCACCGAGCTGTGAGTAGCTAAGCTAAATGTAGCCGGCCACTAAACCACGCTACAAACTTACAAAATTTGTTTGTTGTCACATTTCAAACAACAGCCTAAGTGTTGATAAACACATAACCTTGTAGCTTAGACTTAGACTTCTTTTATTGTCATTGCACAAAAAACGCAGCAGTGAGATTTGTCAATGAAAGTTTGGCTTCTGGGTAACAATAACAATAGTAGTACAAGAATTGAAAATATATTCTATAAAACTTGAAAAAAATAAACAGTTATTGCACAAGGAAAGAATATTTTGCACAGAAATGTTGTCCATGTGATAATATAAAGGGGTTATTTGGCGTTCTGTCTGGTAAAAAGTTGTTTTGAACAAAGATAAGTAGAATTAAAAAGAAGATTCCATATGCAAACTCCAATTCCAATGAAGTTGGGACGTTGTGTAAAATGTAAATAAAAATAGAACGCAATGATTTGCAAAACCTCTTCAACCTTTATTTAATTGAACAAACCACAAAGACAAGATATTTAATGTTTAAACTGATAAACTTTATTGTTTTTGTGCAAATATTTGCTCATTTTGAAATATATTGGGCTTTAAGTCTGGGATTAGATCACGAGATGTCCTTTAATATTCCTATTTCTGCTGGGAGTTTGACATTTTAAATCAGACTCATTTGGGTCTTTTGACTTTTACAGACAACACCAAGTGGACACTTGAGGTACTGCAGCTTTTGTCATGTGACATTGGAGGATGCAGCCTGTTTTTTGGGCTTATTTGTTAGATTTTCTGTGGTTTCAGTTCCCTGAATGTGAAAGTTTGGCACTTTTTTAAATTCTGAAACTCTAAGTTTAAAACTTACAATTTCTGCAATGTTCTGGGTAATGCGTATTTCATCTGTAAAGTAATTGTCAGGTGAGTCAGTGACCCAAAAGTATCATTAGTGTTAGCTGTAGCTGAGAAGTGTGTCACAAAGAGCAGCAGGTAAAGTCTGAGACTGTGAGCCTCATTAACAGATCACTCTCATCTTTCATCCTCCCTGCAGCTCTGCTCTCATCCAGCTGTATCAAACACTCATTAGCAGAGTGTGTGTGTGTGTGTGTGTGTGAGTGATATATGATGAAGGTCAGCTCTGGGATTTAAAGCCGCAGCGTGTGGAGCGCGTTCTGAGCGCGTGCAGGGGGGGTTTAATGCAGCTGTGTTTAATCTGCATGAGTTGACACATGCGACGGCTTCCTGCTGCAGATTTACACTTTTTACCCGCAGACGCTGCTTTAACCGCCGCCGGGGTGTGTGAGCGTGAAGCGGGACCAGTGTAACTCTGCAGATCCTCACGCCTCACTCGCTCTGGATTAGATACAGGCTGCTGATCCTGCAGAAGGACACGGGTGAGGAGGTGTCACAGCAGACTTTCACTTCTTCTCTTTGGCTTCTCGGTGGCTGGACTCAGGATTCAAACTCACACAACGATCGTCCGATGACTCTTCTCTGGAGTCTGATTCCCTCGTCTGCACGCCACCAAACAAATCTCACTCAAATCTGAATGACATTTGCATGGAGCAGGACTATGACACACACATACACGTATTCACACACTCTGCTTTCCCTCTGTCAGAAGGTCAAAACTCCACAAGGTCAAAACTCATCAGTGACACCTCATTTGAAAGATTTAAGTGTCTAGTTTTAGAAAATGTCATGTTTTGGCTGAAGTTTTTTGAACATCATAAACTTTAAGATGCTTCATGTCAGACATTAAACATCCACCACATCACTTCTACACCTTCTCATCTACATGTGGGTGAAATTTGAGCTTTTTGGGTAAAACTTTGTAGGAGTTGGAGAGTTTTAGAGAGTCTAGTCTGACCATATCATGCAAACAAAACCAGCTTCATCAGTGCTCAGTGTCCTCTTTTTAGTCAACTTTGCGTTCAACAAAAATCGTGAAACTGTAGTTCCCAGTCAAACATTATAGCTCTTCAGGGGCATGGATGGCCTGGTGGATTGGGTCGTGCACCATGGGGTTCGCCCTCAAGCGGGTGGCCCCGGGTTTGGGTCCAGCCTGTGGCCTGTTTCCCACGCTTTGCTCCCCATTCTCTCCCCCTTTCCTGCTCTATCCACTGTCCTTCTATATCAAATTAAAGGCATGAAAAGCCCAAAAATAACTTTAAGATAAGAGCTCTTCTGTTGCACACTTAAAGGTGAATGAAGACGTACGGCAACAAATAGGTCCCACCAATTATCTAAATGGCAACGGCTGGCTTTATGTGAAAGGTAAAGGTATTGGCTACATGTATGGGTGAGTGACAGGCCTGTTAGCCGATAAACGACCCTCTAATAGAGCTGTTACACAAGACCAGCGTCTGCTATTGGTCAGTCAAGCAGGGAGCGCTTGTTGTCTATCACAAGCTGTCCTGGCATCAAAACTCAACAGAAAACGATGGAGTCACTTTTCTCCTGCAGCTAGAACCCTGTTGAAAACAAAGACTTGCAGCTTTGTCAGATTGACATTGAGGAGGAAATGCTCTAAGACTGTGAAGCTGCTGTTATTGATGAGAACGGACACGACAGACAGACAAACAACGGACTTTACAGGAGAAATTTCACCACTTGGAATAATTTGATGAAACAACACTTTTGATATGTTTGAACTCTGGATTCCTCTGGTGGAAAGGAGAGTGAATAATCAGGGTACGGGCGTCAGGATGTGACGTAATGACCCCAAACAGGTAGGACGTCCCAGACTCTCCTCCATGTTTTCTGTAAGTGACAGCTGCAGCAGACGACCTCCACCCTGCAGCTCTGTGCCATGATCACAGAGAGAGAGAGAGAGAGAGAGAGAGAGAGAGAGAGAGGGAGAGAGAGAGAGAGAGAGAGAGAGAGAGAGCTGTTTCTCTCCTGGTGTTGGATAACAGCTTCATATTCACGCGTAATGACAGCAGCTCTTCATTCTCTTCTCTGCTCTGATGATGAGGCTCTTGAATGCCTCATCGAGCCGAACGCTGCCGGCGTTTCTGCTGATGGAGTGTGTGTGTGCGCGTGTGTGTGTGTGTGTGTGTGTGTGTGTGTCTCCTCCTCTCAGCTCTCCATCCAGCTGTGAGCAGTTTTATCACGCTCACGCTGATTTTCCGTTTCTTCTCCAGCGTGAAGAGTTTTGTTAAGTCGCTGCTGTGAAAGCACAGATTTATAGACGGTAAACATTTTCATCACACACACATACACACATACACACACACATACACACACACCTGAAACCATGACAGTGACGGGTCGTTGGCCTTCTGGAAAAGAAAGCTCATTTAAATTCTGCTGTCTCTCTTTTTTCTCTCTACAATCCTTCATAGATTCAGGGTTCAGGTCTAAACTCAGTAACATCACAATTATTTAACCAGATTTTAGTCTTTTGACGTCGTCGGCAGGTGCCACTACACTTTTCCTCCAAAATCTATAAAGAACTGTAAAAAAACAGATATAAAATTCTGCAATTTCATTTAATAGACACTTTTGTCCAAAGCAAGTTCTCCTGAGATGGATATTCATCAAATGTTATTGATACCAATGACTTAATCGATTCTTTATCAATTCCTCCAGTAACTTTTCTGTGTACAACTAGGTTCAAGGTACAACAGGTTTTCTGTTTCAGTTGTGACGGCCCCTGAAGCCGTCTACGGTTGTGTGTGGCACTGTTGAGCTGCCATGGTGACGTGGCGGTGATCATGATGGAGGTGGAGTTGCATGATGGTTAACCTGAAACACCTGGCCAGTGTGAGGGTTGGGCCTACTTCTTCCTCGAGCCTGCAAGGAGAGGGTCTCTGGTCTTGTCTTGTGTTGGACGTGCTCGTGGATGTCTCTGCGCGGCTGCACCCGGGTCGTTCCGATTCCAGACGCTTATAGAATTGACTTTGCTTTCTAAAACAATAAAAATCAAACGTAAACCGGTTTAAACCTTGGAGTTGTCTCCTTCATGTGGTGCGCCTGAGAGCCGGGCGTAACAAATTGGGGGCTCGTCCGGGATCACACACACTGAGAGCCGGGCATAAAAAATTGGGGGCTCGTCAGGGATCACACACACTGAGAGCCGGGCATAAAAAATTGGGGGCTCGTCCGGGATCACACACACTGAGAGCCGGGCGTAACACAGTAACATTTTATTGAGTTTATAAGTAAATAAACATGAATTTGGGCGATGGATTTAGATATTTCTGGGTGCAAATTTGCAAAAATAATCTAATTGTGATTATTTTTCCTTATATTGCAATTTTGTGCCATTATTTCTCGTTTTCGTATCCTTTGTGATCTTAAATAGACACAATTTTGGAAATGAACCTTGACATTAATTACAGAATGTTGTCTTATTTTTACTACTCTTACTTGTTTTTACCCATTAGTCACTCTTCATTTTATTATATTATATCATTTTTCTTCTTTTGCACAATTCTTTTGCTCCTTTTTTGCCTATTTCTCAAGTTTCGTCCTTATTTTCATTCCAATTTTTCTTGTTTTTTTTTTTACCATTTTTACCACCTTAAACTTATTTTTAGTGCTATTTCTTGCCACTTTTCACTACTAAGATATTTTCACTTTCAACAGTTGTTTTCAACAGTTTTTCTCTTTGTCCTTAAATCTCGGGATTTAAGGGGAGTATTAAGTATTAAGAGTATTGATTGGAATAATTTTTTTCTCTATGTTGCAATTCCAATTTATGGTACCATTGTCTTTCAACAGACACTGTTTGAAAATAAACACTGATATTAATTATAAAATGAAAACAAACTGACTTTTTTTTGCCACTTATGGACAATTTTCCTACTTTCTGACAACAGTGCAAGTTGTCTCCCTGTTTTCTTGTTAATTTTTCTTCCTTTTTGACCATTTTTACCACTTTAAACATAATTTTACTGCTTCTTCTTGTCCTTTTCAACACCTTTCTCCTCTTAAATTCTTTCTCATATCAATATAGTTTTCAATAGTTTCTCTCTTTGGTTGAACACTGGTTGGGTAACACTGGTGCAGAACAGAAAACACCTACTGCAAAAAAAAAAAAATCGAATATTTTGATGCATTTCAGGTTAAATAAAAACTGCACTGTCCGCGATTAGAATGTCAGGCCAAATTACTTTTAAGTCAAATTTGCCATTGTGCCATGTTTATGTGATAACAGTTGAAATTCTGCTTGAAAACCAAAGTTATATCCATGTATGCTAAACTTTAGCATATCAATGTAATTCCCCATATACTTTAGCATCAAGCTAGTGCTCTGTTTACTATATCATTTTTAGTCTAGTAAGAGATGTGGAACATATTGATTATGTTGAAGCTAAATCTCTTGTGAGAGAGTATTGTACTTTTCTTTGTGTGTTCAGTTTTACAACTTCTTTAGTAAAACTTCAAGTAGAAAATCTTGAATTAGAGTTTTCTTGGGAAACTGTTTCTTATCTGCTAACTGTGGCTGGTTGTGGATTCACATCCTTAGACCAAGACCACTTCAGACCAAAATCCCTGTCCAGATTTTGTTCTGCCGCTAATCACCAGACGGGTGACTTAAGGACACACTCATTCAGGGTGTGTGTATGTGTGTGTGTGTGTGTGTGTGTGTAGATAATGCCTGCAGAAGGGAGAACGATCAGGCGTCAGAGTCCCAGTGTGAAGTTTCTCAGTGAGCTCCAGCCAATCAGAAAGACAACAGGACGCTGTGTGTCTGTGTGTCTGTGTGTCTGTGTGTGTGTGTGTGTGTGTGTGTGTGTCTGTGTGTGTGTCTGTGACTTTTGTTAATGGAGACAAACACATCACTCCGGTCTCCTCTGTGGTGCGTTTCATTTTGAAACATGAAGTGTTGTTCAGTTTGTTAACGAGTCAAACCGCTCCCACTGCAGGGGCTGCTGGGTAATGGGGTGTGTAGCCTCTGTTTATGTGTGTGTGTGTGTGTGTGTGTGTGTGTGTGTGTGTGTGTGTGTTTGAGCTGTATTAAATGAAAGGTCTAAACAGTCTGAGAGTATCAGCGTGCTGCAGAAACAGAGCGATGAAGCGACCGCTCTGTTGTGTTGTTTTTGTTGCAGATGAAGTTTTGTCTCTGAGCCGCAGAATGAAAATCCTCTTTACGGACCAAGAGAACAAAGTGGATCAGAGCTGGGACTCAGGGTCCAGTCTGGAAAAAGAACTGGGTCAGAGGAGAACCAGAGTCACAAACAGTCTGGATCACTCCTGAAACGTGACGAGAAATGAGCAAACAGAAACTTTCTGTGACATTTTGAAACTCTCTGAGGGACAGTCAGTGCATGGAAGATCATCTAGAATAATAGGAACCATTACGAAACATTGTAAAACATTCCAGAACAATGGAACAAAAAGCAACACATTTGGCATTTGAATTGGGAAAAACCTGCAAAAACTCAAAAAGCAGCAAAAAAGGGTCCAACAAGTGGCAAAAATTGGCAGGAAACTTGGAAGTGAATCCCAAGAATAGTTTGAAGGTGTTGAAAAAATGGGCCAAAAGTGTCAAAAAAAAGGATGAAAGGCGACTAAATTGACCAGAAAGCAACAAAAATTGGCCACAAATATATTGAAGGAAACTTTAAAAAATTCAAAAAGCAGTAAAAAAAGGTTGAAAAAAGTGCCAAAAACAGTGAAAAGTGGTCAAAATTGCCAAAGACAACAAACATGTCAAGCAGTTGGGATTAAACTTGGAAAGTAGTCAGTTTGTTGCAAAAATGGTCCAAAAGTGTCTTAAATGGCCAAAAAGCAACAAAAATTAGTATGAAAATTCTGGCGGAAACTTCAAAAGGTTCAAAAGGCAGAAAAAATAGTTGACAGAGTGCCAGAAAAAACTTGAAAGTGGTCAGTTTGTTCCAAAAAAAATGGTCCAAAAATGACAAAAAAGAGTGAAAAGTGGCTTATTGGCCAAAAGGCAACAAAAACTGGAATTCTAATTGGGAAAAACCTGTAAATGCCCAAAAAGCAGCAGAAGAAAGTCAGCAAAATTGGGAGTGAACCTAGAAAATAGTGAGAAAGTATAAAAAAATGCCCTTAAAGTGTAAAAAAAAGAAGGTAAAAGTGGTTTAAATGTGTAAAAATGCAACCGTTCGAGTTTGTTTAAAAACATAGAGGATTGGGAAACTAGAAATAATCGCACAAAAAAATCACTCTTGCAACACAGGAAATAATAATCCCAATTAGATTATTTTTTAAAAATCATTCAGCCCTAATTTAATCAGGATGATGTCATATTTAACCTGTTGTGGCCAGGACAGAATATTAAATTGACTGGTTTGTTGATTAGTGGTGAAATTTGAGGCAAATTCTCTTCAGCTTCTGCTTCAAGTCACACTCTCTCCCTCATGTGTGTGTGTTCTGATGTGTGTGTGTGTGTTTTGAAGGCTGACTGTAATCAGAGTTAAATAATAAAGACTTTCAGTGGTTTTGACGCCTGCGCTCTGTGTGAGCCGCCAGCGCTCAGAGCTGTGCAGAGGAACAAACACAGCAGCTTCATTTCCTCATTAAGGCTCCAATTAGAGCTCTGAAAGGAAGCAAACGTCGGCTTTGTGCAGGGAAACGGCAGCTGAAACATGCAAGCTTTATGAAATAAACCTGCAATGAGAGGAAATGAGGTGTGGGTGTGTGTGTGTGTGGGTGAAGGGGGGGGGGTTGATTCCTGCGGTAAAAACCTTCACCGAGTCAGACTGAGCTGAATAAACTCAGGTCTGTTTGAGTCCTGGGTCACAGCTCCAGGCCTCAGTCCTCCTTTAATTCTGCTCCCCATTCTGTGGATTTTCTTCTTTTCTTCATGTTTTCGGACTTCAAAGCTCCTCAGCCCGGCTCACGGACGGACGGAGCGGCAGGAATACTTAAAACCCATCAAGTCGTCCTCCTCACAGCCGAGCGTCTATTTCACAGCCGATCCTCAGAGTCAGAGTGATTCATGAGTGACAGACAGACTCACAGGAGCTGACACTTCAGGCTGCAGACCATTCACGGCTCTCGCTTCATCTGCACAAACAAAAGACTCAGTTTCACATCAAAAAGAAACTCGTTCGTTTCTTAAATGTTTACTTTTTGCTCAGTGTTCATGAAGCGGAAGAATGTACGGTGGCCCTGAGGGCTCACAGCACTGCAACTAAAGAAAACACAAGCAAATTATGACAACATCTTCATCAATCTGACAACACGTGTGAAGCATTTAGAAAAACGCACCGCAAATGGACTGCAACATAGAACATTGGAAAAACGCGGTGGTGGTCTACAAAGTGCATGTTTTTCTAATGTGTCCTCTTGTAGTCTTTGAAGCGCATTTTTCCAATGTGTTCGCTTGTGGACAATAAAGTCTGTTTTTCTAACATTTTCTCTTGTGGTCTTTGCAGTGCATTTTTCTAATGTGGTCTCTTTATGTTTTTGTAGTGCGTTTTTCAAATATGTTCTTTTTTTGTCTTGGAAGCGCATTTTTCCTATGTGTTGTATTGTGGTTATTTTGCAGTGCGTTTTTCTGATGTTGTATTGTGGTATTTTAAATGCATTTTTCTAATATGTTCTTTTTTTGTCTTGGAAGCGCATTTTTCCTATGTGTTGTATTGTGGTTATTTTGCAGTGCATTTTTCTGATGTTGCATTGTGGTATTTTTTAGTGCATTGTACTGTTGTGTTCACTTGTGGTCTTTAAAATGCGCTTTTCGAAAGTTTTCTCTTGTTGTCTTTGAAGCGTGTTTTTCCAATGTGTTGTATTGTGGTCTTTAAAGCGCATTTCTCAATTGTGTTCTTTTGTGGTTCTTGAAGCGCATATTCCAAAAGTATTGTGCTGTGGTTCTTAATGTGCATTTTTGTAATGTGTTTTATTGAGGTCAAAGAGTGGTGTTTTTCTTATGTGCTCTCCTGTGGTCTTTGCTCTTAAAAGTGCATTTTTCTATTGTGTACACTTTATATTTTTGAAGTGCGTTTTTCTATTATGTTCTTTTTTTGTCTTGGAAGCGCATTTTTCTTATGTGTTGTATGGTGGTTGTTTTGCAGTGTGTTTTTCTGATGTTGCATTGTGGTATTTTAAGTGCATTGTTCTGTTGTGTTCGCTTGTGCTCTTTAAAGTGCGTTTTTCTAAGGTTTTCTCTTGTTGTCTTTGAAGCGCGTTTTTCCAATGTATTGTATTGTGGTTTTCTTAAGTTGCAGTGCATTTCTCTAATGTGTTCTCTTGTGGTTCACCAAGTGCATAATCTTAATGTATTCTCTTGTTGTCTTTGAAGCGCATTTTTCCAATGTGTTGTATTGTGGTCTTCGCTGTGCGGTTTTCTTATGTTGCATTGTGGTATTTTTAGCGCATTTTTCTATTGTGCTCTCTTGTTGTCTTTGAAGCGCATTTTTCCAATGTGTTGTATTGTGGTCTTCGCTGTGCGGTTTTCTTATGTTGCATTGTGATATTTTTAGCGCATTTTTCTATTGTGCTCTCTTGTTGTCTTTGAAGCGCGTTTTTCCAATGTGTTGTATTGTGGTCTTTTTGCAGTGCGTTTCTCTAACATGTTGCATTATGGTCTTTTAAGCGCATTTCTCTATTGTGTTCTGTTGTGGTCCTGAAAGATTTTTTTTCTAATATGTTCCCTTGGGGTCTTTGCGGCGCAGTTTTCTTAAGTGTTTATGTTCTGTCCTCATGGGCATTTTTCCAGTCAGTTGTGTTGTGAACTTTGAAGCGCATTTTTCTTATGTGTTGTGTTGAGGTCTAAGAATGCTGTTTTTCTTATGTCTTCTCTTTTGGTCTTCACAGTGCGTTTTTCTAATGTGTTATGAAGTGTGTTTTTGAAATTGATGAAGATGTTTTCATAATTTTCTTGTTTTGTCTTTTTGCACGTTTTTCTTAAGTTGCAGTGTGTGTGTGTGTGTGTGTGTGTGTGTCAGACTCCACTCTCCTGTAGCCTGATCTCTGTCTGTCCCAGTTCTCAGGGAAACCTGCACCTATCCCACAATGCACCTGGATAAAGATCAAAGCCACTCACTCTCTCCATCTCGTCTCCTCTTTTCTTTTTTTTCCTGCAGGGTGAAAAAAAAAAAAAACGAGGAAATAATCAGGACTTGAACTTTGGGAGTTTGGATTTTCTAACCCTTCCAGGATTTCTAGCTCTCTGATTGGCTCTGCTGTGAAGCTGCTTTGTGATTGGACGGCATTAGATTCAAGGTAAGAAGCTGTTTAATGATGATTTTTCTATTTCTTTCTGCCTGATTTTAATCTTCATGTTTGATGTGATGGATTTAACTCCTGGCCCTGGTTTCACGCTGTAAGAAACAGAGTCAGAGTGCGATAAAAAAGTTCACCCTGCTGTAATATATTTACTCTGACACTCTGACTAACGGCGCCGCTGACCTGCTTCCTCTGCACACGCTCAGACTAATCGCAGCGATCCGAGCGGCGAGTTCTCAGCGCCGGCTCACAGGAAGTGATTATTTATAAAAGTTTGATAAAAGTCTTCAGAACTCAGAGTGAACTTCAGAATAAAAGCTGATAACACAGGTCGACAGGAAACTCAGTGGGGAAACAGGAAAAGAGTCCAGGAAGCTTCTGCTGCACTTTTAGAAACTCTGTGTGTGTGTTGATGTGTGTGTGTGTGTTTCCAGGAGTGTGTTCTGACATAAAAAAATCGCAGTGATGAATTAAAGCCGGAGGATTCACGCTGTGTGTGCGCTCCAGGGAATTTGTGCATTTGTACGAGTGTGTGTGTGTGTGTGTTGGAGGTTTCCAGGATGCCTCAGGGCGACGCTGGAACTCACGGGAAGAGTTGAGGTTAAAGATGTGCTTGAACTTTAAAATGCAAGCTCATAAACACACACACACACACACACACACACGTATCAGAAACAATGGAAGTATTTTAGTTTCTTTCAAAAACTCCTCAGTCCAACAAACATCTTTGACACAGTTTTCTTCTCCTCACATTGTGACCATGCATCAGAAAGTTTATATTCTTCACATTTCAGTCTCTAAGTTTGTTTCACAGTTTTCTTCACCAACAAAACGTAATTAGTGAAAGAATCACTCACAATAACGTGGACGTCCTACCTGTTTGGGGTCATTACATCACATCCTGACGCCCGTACCCTGAATATTCACTCTCCTTTCCACCAGAGGAATCCAGAGTTCAAACATATCAAAAGTGTTGTTTCATCAAATTATTCCAAGTGGTGAAATTTCTCCTGTAAAGTCCGTTGTTTGTCTGTCTGTCGTGTCCGTTCTCATCAATAACAGCAGCTTCACAGTCTTAGAGCATTTCCTCCTCAATGTCAATCTGACAAAGCTGCAAGTCTTTGTTTTCAACAGGGTTCTAGCTGCAAGAGAAAAGTGACCCCATTTTTTTGTGATGTTTTCATCCCAGGACAGCTTGTGATAGACAACAAGCGCTCCCTGCTTGACTGACCAATAGCAGACGCTGGTCTTGTGTAATAGCTCTATTAGAAGGTTGTTTATGAGCTAACAGGTTTTTCATACATGCGCACAGTATCCAATCCTCTTACCCTACACACGAAGCCAGCTGTAGCCATTTAGATCATTGGCGAGCCCTATTTATTGTCATTCATCTTCATTCTTCATATTCATGTGCGCAACAAAAGAGGTACATTTCAAGATTTTAGTTAAACTTTTCCAAGAAGAAAGCAAAGTTGACTAAAAAGAGGACACTGAGCACTGACAAAGCTGGTTTTGTTTGCATGATATGGTCAGACTAGACTCTCTAAAACTCTCTAACTCCTACAAAGTTTTACCCAAAAAGCTCAGATTTCACCCACATGTAGATGAGAAGGTGTAGAAGTGATGTGGTGGATGTTTTATGTCTGACATGAAGCATCTTGAAGTCAACGATGTTCAAAAATGGCTATGAAAAAAACAGAGAATTAGTCTTTCAGCTGCATTTATCCTGATGTAGACTTTAGCCACATATAAAAGACGACATTTTCTGAAACTAGAGACTTTAATCTTTTAAATGAGGTGTCACTGATGAATTTTGATCTTATGGTTCTACAGGTATAAGCTCTGAAACATGGAGGGTTAAAATGCTGCTAAAAGAATCAAATCAGTGAAAACATGATGATTTCTCGGCTCTCGTTTGTAGTCGAGGATCAAAGATGAGAGGAAGTTTATTCTGCTTTTCTCTCACATATCGACAAACCTTTTAAAAACACTCAAAGGACGCAGCAGCTGATCCTCTCTGTTGTATTTTCCTCTTCACAATGTGAGGACTTTGATCCGTATCAGCAGACCTCAAACCCACAAAGACCCTCAGAGTCTGAGCAACAATAACGAACAAACAGATCAGTCCCAGGCTCCTGAACACAACATGTTATTATATTCTGCAATAATGCTCTCTATGTTCAGCTACAAACCCACAGTGAGCGTCTGATAAAAGAGTCTTTATTCGAGTTTAAGTTTCCTACAGGAAACTCTGGATCCCAGAGCTGCAACAAAAACATCCTCAGTTTGAGGCTCCGCGAGAAAAAGTGGGAAAGAAAACAAATCAGAAAGAGAAAATGATCCAGTTCAAGAGTTTTGTTATTTCACATTTGAGAAGGGCTGAACGATTTTAGAAAAAGATCTAATTGTGATTTTTCTGGCAGATATTGCGATCTCAATTCAATTACAATTTTTATTTAAATCAAGCTTTAGTGAAGTTTTCCCAATGTCCGGCAGAGAATTACATCAAACCATAAAACATCAAACGTTTTTACTGTCATGCAAGGATGAAAATGAAGGTGAGAATTATTTTAACTTTTTCATAAAGGTCAATATTTTAAGTTGAAAAGTGGAAATTTTGAGAAATAAATTCAATATTTTGAGATTTAAAAAATCTAAATTTTATGTAATCAATCCAACATTATGTGAAAAAAATCAATTTTAAGATAAAGGCAAATGTCTAAGACGAAAAGTCAAATTTTTGAGATTAAGCCTCAAACTTTTGAAATAAAGGCAACATTTAAAATAAAAAGCGGAAATTTTGATATAAAAAGTCAAAATTCTAAGATTTAATTCGAAACTATAAGAAATAAAGACAACATTAATAGATAAAAGGCAAAATTTTGAAAAAAAAAAAGATTTTGAGATAAATAGCCAATTTTTGACTTTTCTAAAAACCCTTAATCAAACTCCTCCACTGAGTCAGAACTTTAAATACAAATCTCGCTACTTTTGAACTGGACTTTTTAATTGTATCTTTAGTTATAGCAACTGAAGAACAAAAAAAGCCATCTTTGACTTTTAACTTTTAAAAACAATTGAGTGCAAAATAACTGTTTTATGTTATAAAAGATAAATAAAATATGAAACAATTAAAAAAAAATAAAAAATTAAATAAGTGATAATACGAAAAATTCAACAATCCCAAGGAAAAAAGGATTTTTTCCAACAGTTTTACACTTTAACACGTGTGTGTGTTATGATCGTGATGCCTGAAATCCCAATTTCAATCAGAAAACGATAAATCTTTCAGCCCTACATTTGAGTCTTTTCGTGAAACTCTGATGCACTTTGAAAGTTTTTCAGCGTTCATTTCTCAGTCAGCTGATCGAGTCTGCATCGTTTTACATGCAAAGTGATTCAGCAGCAGCGGAACTCCCATGATGCTCGGCGGTGGGTCAGGCTGACACTCTGACAAGTGTTTCTTTTACGATGTTATGATGTGAAATTATCAGCAGCAGGTGAACGTGGATCACACTCAACCTGCTCCGCTAACGAGCTCGTTAAGGCTGTTAATTAACGGGCTGATTAAAGAACCTGTGTGACTCTGGATGTTCAGTTTAAAACAGGAGAATCAAATAAAAAATCTCTGTAAGTTTATGTTGCGTTTATCGTCCTCACATCACTGACTCTTCTGTTTCCTGGTCTGTGAGGTTTGTTATGAGGTGATTAAGTATTGAAGGACTCACAGGGTCACACAGAGGGTTTGGACCCCCCTCCCTCACCTTCACCTGTCTCTGCCCCCCCTCTGTGGACAGGAAGTGTTGGTTCTCTCCCTGAAACAGAGACTTTAATGAAAGATCTTTGTTCTCTCTCAGGAGGAGAATCCGCTCTGACAGGAGCAGCGTCTCCTCGTCTTAACAGCGACCTGCCTCCTATTTTTAACGGCAGCTCGTCAGACGCCCGCTGAGAGCGCCTTTGATATCCACTCCTCGCTACGCTTTCTTCTTCTCCTCACTGCTGAACGCCGCTGCCGCCGCTGCTGCTGCGTCTGTCTGCGTCCGTTTGTCGCTTCGGTTTATCTGCGCTTTACGGGAGTGACAGCTGAGGAGAGGCAGATCGCTGCAGAGAGAAAGAGAGAGATGATGAGGTTTGAGTCTGGATTTCTTTCTTCTGTCTCAGAGTTTCTGAGCAGGAGAAACGATGGAGCGATGGAGGGTGGTTCAGAGAGGAGAAGAGAAAGTCTTTACTGACGCTACGAGACCTGAAACTAAATCTAAAAACACTTCACATCCAGAGAAAACAAACTTTTCTCTCAATGATGCTCAGCAGCAGAAGATATGTTCCTTCATAATGTTCCACACATTTTCAGTGGTAGACAGGTCTGGACTGCAGGCAGGTCAGTTTGATAGCTGCACTCTTCTACTACGGAGCCACGCTGTTGTAACAGGAGCAGAATGTGTCTTGGTTTCATTGTCTTGCTGAAATAATCAGGGACGTCCCTGAAAAAGACAAGAGACCAGACCAGAGTTTGCTTCTTGGTTTCAACATCCCTCTCTGTTCTTATCTGCTTTGAGTCTTATTGTCTGCTTTTATACGTTTTTGCCACAGTGTCAACAGGCTGAAGTAAGATGTGCAGTTGTTATGGTGTTAGGACCAATCAGGGCCAACTACAAAACCAATTTCATGCATTTTACATTCTTGTTGATGAACAACCTCTGGACTGCAGGCAGGTCAGTTTGAAAGCTGCACTCTTCTACTACAGAGCCACGCTGCTGTAACAGGAGCAGAATGTGTCTTGGTTTCATTGTCTTGCTGAAATAATCAGGGACGTCCCTGAAAAAGACAAAGTGTCTTGGATGGCAGCAGATGTTGCTCCAAAACCTGTTTGTACCTTTCAGCATTAATGCTGCCTTCACAGATACTGGGACATTTACCCATGATGCCATGGGCTCTAACACACCCCCATACCATCACAGATGCTGCTTTTGAACTTTGCGCTGAGAACAATCCGGATTGTTCTTTTCCTCTCTCTTCCACCACGTCCATGATTTCCAAAAAGAGTTCTGCGGCGTTTGTGTGTGTTGTTGATGTGTGACTTTGTCTTTGCATGGTAGAGTTTGAACTGTCACTTGTAGATGTAGTGATGAACTGTGTTAACTGACAATGGTTTTCTGAAGTGTTCCTGAGCCCACGTGCTAATATCCTTTACACAATGATGTGGGTTTTTAATGCAGCGCCGCCTGAGGGGTCAAAGGTCACGGCCATTCAATGTTGGTTTTGGGCCTTGCTGCTTACGTGCAGAGATTTCTCCAGATTCTCTGAATCTTTTGATGATATTATGGTCTGTAGATGATGAAATCCATCAATTCCTGCAGTTGGACAAAGTTGAGAAACATTGTTCTTAATCTGTTGGACTATTTGCTCACGCAGTTGTTGACAAAGTGGTGAACCTGGCTCCATCTTTGCTTGTGAAGTTTTTCAGCTTCAACATTAAATATTTCGCCTTTTAGTGTATTTAGTTGAATTTAAGTTGAACAGGATTTGTAAATCATTGTTTTCTGTTTTCATTCACTGCGTAGTGAAGCTACTGACAGGAAGCTGGTGAACCTGTTAATCTGTCTCTGTAACACAGACCCCCCCCACCCCCACCTAACCCAGACCACCAACCCCTTACCCCCCATGACCTCCATGATCTGATTATCAGAGCTCAAATCGAGGATCTGCATCTGTTTCCTTTGAGGGGGAACAAGGTGAAGTCAAACACTCTGCCCTGTGATTGGCTCATTCAGACACCTGCTGTTTCCTGATTGGTTCATTTTGGAAAGATCTCTGATTGGGGCCAAGGGTTAAACATGTAAGATTATTAAGATGATTATGGATAAGCATACAGGTTCACATCTCAGGTATTAGCCAGGTTCAGTTTAGTTTAGTTTAATCACACACATCAACATTAACGAACACAGATACACGTATACATATACAGGTACATATACACATACATATACATACACATATACATATGTACAATAGGTTTCTCAGTGGGTTCTTTATTTAAAGACTGGAAACAGGGACTTTAACAACATTTTGACCTAATTTCTGCTCGTAAACGGAAAAGTGACGATAAAACACAGATTGATTTGTCTCCTATTATATTTTTAAATTTCTATGACATCTTTCAGTGCTGTCATCAAACTGTTTTGCCTGAAATCACCTCTACATATTGTATTTATTGTACGTTGTAGGGCAGAGACCTTAAACACCACAGGTCTTTCCGTAGCTCCGCCCCTTACAGACCTTAAAAGAACTGGCCAATCAGAAGAAAAGGTGTATGTGTGAAATTATTGTAGTTATTTTACGTTAAGGTCATAAATACCATCAAAAAAACAAACAAAAGCATCTTTCTCTCTTTTATTGTTACGTTTTTATTGCTCGCTCTCTTCACTGTTTCTCTATGTAGCTCGACCAAAGCTGCTCCCTCTCTTTTGTTCGTCATGTTTTGAGTTAAAAATACAAATGTAGATCTACTTTTTGTTGTTTTTCTTTTAGTGTTTATGCCACCAGAGCTAAAAATCAAGGGGAATTATTTTGCATTAGTGGTTTCCAAAGGTATTAAAAGTGTAAACATCCTTTTGTTGATGGTGTCCTGGTTTTTCTTGGATTCGATGTTCGTATAAGTCAGGATTCAGGAGCCTCTCTAACTCCTCTGTGGGAGTTGGTGTGAAATGGATTTTATGGGTGATTTTTTTGGGTGTTTGGTGACCTCTGACCCCTGAGATGAAGGTGCTGCTTGGCAACAGTGTCTCCATCATACAGAGGAGGAGGAAGAAGAAGAGGAGGAGGATCAGAGAGGCAGCATTTGGTGTTTTGGTAGCAGAGCTGTGTTTTTATTTGGCAGGCTGAAGAGTGAGATTTAAAGCTGTCATTAAAGCAAAATTTGGCAGGAAACGCTTTTATCTGTCTGCAGCTTCCTGAGCCAGGAGGGTCAGCTGTAAAAATAAAAACCAAGAAGAAGAAGAAGACGATGAAGAAGAGAGCAAGCGTCTCTGCAGTCACAAACTCAGCCTCTTTAAAGATCTGTCTGGGAGTCAATATTTCCTGTAGCTCTCTGTGTTTGAAACAAATACTGGAGCATCAGTCTGACTTTTATTTGTCGTTTGTTATGAAACCGTTGCAGCGTTGAATAGAGTCTGAAACTCAAACTGAACTTTAACAGGTTTAACTCTCTGAAAAGGAGAAAGACTGTGGAGAATAATCCGTCTAATTTTCTTAGAGCTCGTCCAGATTGTTTGCGGCACCGTTAATAGATTTATCGTCGAGTTCATTTGAGAGATTTAAGCATCAGGTGAATTAGATTTGTGTCTCTAGATCCGATCTTAAAGACAAACTGTCCAAACTGATGTTTATAATTTAAGGAGACTGGATTAGTGTGTGCAGACATGACCAATCTATCCAAGCAGATAAATGATGTGTGTGTCGTTAATGCCATAAACAAGTAATAAAGCTTTCCAACTCATTAATAAGAGAACTCAAGATCCAACATCTCATCTTCTAAATCAGTAGTTCCCAACCTTTTTCAACTCAGGGCCCACTTTAAGGTCTCCAAAATTTCTCGGCCCACCACCAACCATGTAAATATAAAGCCATATAATGCCTCTTTAGGGCACTTTTTTAATATACATATAAGTATTTGTAGAATATTTTAACCTTTGGGATTCTGAACTTGATGTCGGATGCCAAAAAAAAAAAAAATCTCACTTTTGAATGACAGGCATTTATAAACCGTTTGTAGGATCCAAAACCTGAAAAAACTGGTGAATTTGTCAGATTCTGAAGTTTCCCAGGTTACCCGAATGTATCTTGAGTGATGTCAACAACATGCATTAACAGAGCGGAAAAAGTGAGAGAAGTTCATCAACACTACCTATGAAAATTTAGAGAAAATCAACTCTTTGCTTGAGCTCAATTCTTTAAGAGAAAAAAAAAACTAAATGATGAAAATACACAATATATTCGCACTTCAAAGGTCCTTTGAATAGGTGTAAGTCTTCACTTTGAGGGCAAAATGAGAGTCAAGCAGAAAACCTCCAGAAACTGATTGGTACCCCAAGGGTTAAAATCTTTTTCACACACACGTCGTACTTGTTTTGAAATTATTATGTTTGGGAATCACTGTTCTAACGCAATGATTCCTAAAGTCTAAGTGCTGTCCAATGACTGAGTCACCAGAAAAATAGTTTAGAAAATAATGTTTCTAATAATCACCTGTACATATTTTATCTTCAAGAGACTTACTGAAATGATGAGGTCAAAACACAAGGATCTATAGCTGGTTTATAGAGCGCGTTGGAAGGCAGAGACCTCAAACACCGAGGTCTTTCCATAGCTCCGCCCCTTAAAGCCTTTAAGAGAGCTGGCCAATCAGAAGAAGGGGGGATTTGTGGAGCAAAGAGCCTTAAAGAGACAGTGTTGCAGAGGGTGTTTTGAAACCCTAGAAGGAGATATATATGGATTTTATTGAGCTGTAAATCATGGAAACATACTACAGGGGCACCAGAGGGGACGGAAAAAAAAGCACAGTCCCCCCTCTTTAAACTTTCATATTTCCAAACCTGCTTAAAATAAATCACTTGAAGCCAAAAAAATCAAAGAAAATCCTCCAGAATTTTAAGAAATGAATCTCTTTTTAGTGTTTTTGATGTCAGTACTTCGTTGACAAACATGTTTCATTGATATTTTTGAATAAACAGGAAAAAAAGAGTCATGTTTCTCCTCTTCTGGGTTGATCTACCCACCAAACATCGACTGACTGAGTCTAGAGACGCAGAAGGACCCAGAAGCAGCACAAACTGTTTGAGAGTGAGGCCTGAGGCTGTGTCTCTGTGGTCACCTCTGCTGCTCAGGGTCTGGTTGAACTCTGAGCTCTCAGTCAGCGAAGGTCACGGTTAAATAGATTTATCAGGAAAGGTGAACATCAGTCGTCCTCTGGAGCTCATCACTTCCTGCTGACAGGCTCGAGTCTCAGAGGAGTCGCTGGAGTCGAAAAGCATCATGAAAGATATTAGCCTCTGTTTTATACTTCTGCTTGTAAACAGTCTCCTGTGAATCTCCCAAAACATTATAGAAAAACAAAAGTCAATCACTTCAAAGCTCTGGATGCATTATCCTCCAAATGAAATGTGACGCTTACTTAAGGAGAAGACGAGCTGCTCTTTATTTCTTTAGGGAAACCTAAACTCTTTCTTCTTCTTTTTTTCTGCAGATTGTAGATGTTACGGCTGTTTCCCTGAACGTTATTATGAGGTTTTACTCGTGGCTGGAGAACTTCCTCGTTATTTGGTTTCATGTTCACTCAAACAGAATGGCTGTTGCTCCCAGAGGACGACAGCTTTCACAGACCAACCCTCTGCTCCAACACGTTTTCTGATGATCTGAACCAGGCTGGCTGGACCCCAAACAGATAAGAAGTGAGGGGGCCGGGGGGGCTGAGGAAGGGGGGGCTGGTCTCTTAGGTCAGGGATTAAGGACAGTGGGGATTATCTGATCTCAGTCCTGCTGTAACCGCACAGATACTCCTCAACACCCAGGAGCTGATCTGAAAGACAAACTCAGAGACGCTCAGAGAAACAGAAGCAAACGTTTCTCCACAGGAAGAATCAGCTGCTCGTTTCTGTCCTTTCACCACTTTTACATCAGCCCGTGTTCTGATGTGATGTTTATCTATACACACTTTCTAGAACACGTTTCTTTCCTGGTCACTGCTTTGTTTACAGTCCAGTAACTTAAGTCGTGACCATGTGTTCAGATCAACGTTACCCCCCTCCAAAAACGCTTTAACTCTCAGAGAAGAGCAGCTTTTTGTCTGTTTCTGGTGAGTCTCAGTTTCACTGTGAATAAGAAGTTTCACAGAGACTTTAACCCTCGTATTGGTTTCAAATTTACTTAAACTGACCTTGGGCTTATGAATCTGCTAGGTGTCGGTTTCATTGTTACAAGCAAACCACGTCAGGTGTTTACGCTGACCACTTCTGGGCTTTCAATTCTGATTAGTCTCTGTTTCACTGTAAATATTAGGCTACAAAGGTTTTGTTTTTTCTTACTTCAGGTCTGTGATTTATCGAAGCCTTAGTTTCACTGTAAATAGTATGTTCCAAGGAGACTTCATAATGTTTTTTTTGTTTATCTGTTTCGAGGAGTCTCAGTTTCATAGTTAACAGCAAATTACAGGGGCTTCAGTCTGCCTGCTTCAGGGTAATAAATTGGTTAGGTCTCAGTTTCATTGTAAATAGTATGTTCTACTAAGACTTCATGATGATTTTCTGTTTTTCTGTTTCCAATGAGTTTCATTTTCAGAGTTAACAGCATAATAAAGAGATTTTAATCTGCCTTGTTTAAGGATTATAAATGGGTCAGGTCTCAGTTTCATTGTAAATAGTATGTTCCACAGAGACTTTACAATGGTTTTCTGTTTATCTGTTTCCAATGAGTTTCAGTTTCATAGTTAACAGCAAATTACAAAGACTTTAATCTGCTCTTCTTTGGGGATGTAAAGCAGTTAGGTCTCAGTTTCATTGTAAAAAAAACAGCCAATACATGGAGTCCATACTGCCTAACTTCAGGAGTGAATCTGGCTTGTCTTAGTTTCACTGTAAACGGTAAATGACACAGAGACATCACTCTGAATTACTTTTGGCTTTTGAACCTAGAGAGTCTTAGTTTCACAGTGAAACAAATTATATGGAGTCTTGTCAAACTTACTTCAGGCTTATCAACCTTATCAGTCTCAGTTTCATCGTAAAAAGCAAGTTTAACGCCATAGTTTTAGGGTACTGAACCTGGTGAGTCCTAGTTTCATGGTGAATCGCGTCTTCACTGTTCATCGTTTTCCTGTGAGTCTCGGTTTCACTGACATGGTGCATCATTTCTGATGTGTTCAGGAAAGTCAGGAAATCTAAACGCTGGTTATTTTAGTGACTTAGCATTGAGCAGATTTGTGTCTCAGCGTAAATGTTTGATCCAGAACAGATTGTTCGCTGCTCTTCATGCAGACAGGAAGCTTCTGGAGCATTAGTGGTAACATGGGAAAGAGTGAAATACCTTCACACGGCAGCGGGAATCATGTGCTGCTGTTTGTGCTGAGAGAGTCAGGCATTTTATCACTTACACACACGCACACACACACACGCACACACACTCACACAGTGGTATTTAAGAGGGGGGTCAGGAGGGTTTGGGGCATTTTCCAGTGGGGGGGGGGGATCAAGACTGGAGGGAAACAGGGAGGAGGTCAAATCTTATCGGGTTTAATCCAAAGACAGACGAACATACACCCTCCCTCTCTGCCCGCCAACTGCTCAAGGACACTCACACAGACCCAACAACACACACACACACACACACACACACACACACACATTAGGAGATTAACCCTTCAGCCTTTTAAAGTCTCAGAATCGAGGCCACGAGCACAATGACTGATTGTTTAATGGACGACACAAATCACTTTTCACACTGCAACCATTTAACACAACAAACAAACAAACAAACAAATCTCTTTTGACCTTTTAGATGTTTCTGTTCTTTTAACCTCATCATAAACAGATCATTTACCAGTCCCTGATTTATTTTCTTGTTCTGGAAAGATGTGACCCAAAATTACAACAAACAGTCTGTCAGTGTGAATTATTATTATTATTATGCTTCATTACAAAAACATCTTTTTCAGTTTGTTCCACTTCCCTCAGAAATATTCAGGGGGAGTTTATCAGCTTGTTGGAGTTTTACATGCTTCATTTCTCAAACAAGGTTTATCAAATCTACACCTTTTATTTTGAAAAGCCGGAAAACGCTTTAGGAAAGATGTAGCCTGAGTCTCGTGGAAAATTCTAGTTTCTGATTTATTTCTGACATAATGAGAGAAAGTTCAGCCTGTGTGCAGAAAAATAAACATGGCTCATCAGTGTTTGATGCCTCATCATTTAACAGGAAGTTATTGCAAACATGTTTAAACATATGTTTCAAAAATTGGACTTTTTCAATCTCATTTTTGAATTTTAATTCATTATCATGTATTTACATCTATTACATTTGAAAGTCTGGCTAAACACTTGACTTTTTATCTCCACACTTTACTATTTGTGTCCTTATCTTAACTCTTAACCACTTTTTTTATTTTTTATTATTTGATTTCAAGTTTTAAAAGTCTTATTTTGTTTCTCATCCATATTTGGGACTTTTTAAAGTCTCTTGATTGTCATTTTTAATTTTTTTTTACCAATAACTGTCATTTTTCACCCACTAAGTTTCAACATTTGGTCCATTCTTTTGACTCTTTGTTGCCTTATCTTAACTTTTGGTCAATTCATTTGGACATTTTATCTTTTAAATCAACATATTTAACTTATTTGACTTTAAAATCCAAACTTGTGACTTTTATCTCCACAATTTGACTTTTTGCTTCCTTGCTTTAAATTTTAACGTCTTTATTTTTACATTTCACCAAGTTTGAAATATTTTATTTTGCTTTTAAATCCATATTTGAAACTTTTTATCTCCTATTATTGACTTCTTAAAGTCTCTTAATGTTATTTTTAATTTTTTTTTACCAATAACCGTCATTTTTCCCCCGTTCAGTTTCAACATTCGGTCCATTCTTTTGACTTTTTATTGCCTTATCTTAACTTTTGGTCTCTTTATTTGGACATTTTATCTTTTAAATAAACATATTTAACTTATTTTGACTTGAAAATCCATACTTATGGCTTTTTATCTCCTAATTTTGACTTTTTTTCTCCTTTTTTCAAGTTTAAACAACTTTATTTTTACATTTCACCTTTTGACTTTAAGTTTGAAATATTTTATTTTGCTTTTAAATCCATATTTGAAACTTTTTATCTCCTATTATTGACTTTTAAAAGTCTCTTTATTCTTACTTTTAAATCTTTGACCTATAACTGGTTCATTGTTTGGAATTTCTAAATCATAACTATGTCTTTTAATCTCTTAATTTTCACATTCAATCCATCATTTTGACTTGTATTTGAACTCGTAAAGCTCCCTGTACATAAACCAAGTTTTAACATTATACCCACCAGCTAATTTTATTTATTTGTTTCATTTTTTGGTATTTTTGTCACTTAACTGGCTCTTCTTACAACATCTCTATCTGTTTTACTCAGTTTTAGGTCTGAATAGTTTCATCTCCAGCACTGTAACTCTGTCTGCAGAGCTTTTTTTTTTTATTTTAATGTCATTTAATGGGCTGTTTCTGAGTGTTTAACATCACTAAAATCTAAACAGCCCTCTATAATCTCTATACGATAAGCTATTTTGGTTTTTAAAGCAGCAGAAGCAGGATTAAGGAGTACTTATCTGCTGCGACCGCTCAGGGAGGTCTGTCTCAGTCGCTAAAATGTGTGAAAACAAAGAATATTTAAAAATCAGGGCCAGGGTTTTTAAATCGTCCAATATCTGAGGATAAAAAAACTGTTAAACACACACGCTTGTGCTCACACCTTCTTGTTTATTCTAGTGTTGCATTAGCATCTTAAAAAGCTCACAAACACTTTGATAAGTCTTTGTTTTCGTCCCAGTTCTGGAGGGTTTTTTTTTCACCCCCTGAAAGTTTTGGTTCTTTGACCTGGTTTCTTAAGCAGCTCAGAAACAAAAACCTGCTCACGTCAGTCGTCAGCTGCTCCTGTCTGACAGCGTGGAAAAAGAAAAGAGGCAGATTTAGTTTTGGGAGTTTTTTTTTTTGGTCACCTGGTCTTGGAGGTGACCCACTTTCCAGCCGCTTGTATTCATTTGTATTTTTTTTTTTATAAACGCGTGTCCCACATCGTGAGGTTCCTTCTGTCTGCCCCAGAAAAAAACTACAGCTGAGACTAAACTGCAAATGTCAGACCTGTTCAGACTCATTTGGGAGTTTAATAAAAAGTAGAGAGATCATTATGTGAAGGTGATCTTTGGGCGTCTCTGAAGGGGTCCGGTCTCATTTTCACGAGAACATAAGAAGTGGGAATGAAGTGTCTTTATTATACGACTTTAGTTTAAGAGAACGAGGAGATTCTGCAGAGAGATAAAGTCAGACATTTCTCTGAACCCTGACTCAAACTGGAGGGTTGACTAAAAAAGTGTGTGTTTAGAGTAGTGCATTGTGGGTTTGTAAGTTCAGAAAGCGCTCAGAGACATTCTTAGAGATGCTATTTTGGTTTGATCAGATTCAGTTATCAGTCAGGGAGGACTGAAGGGAGAGATATTTAAATCAGATGGAAATCAACCTGCAGACTCCGAGCTCACGCAGAGTCAGGGTTTAAAGTCTGCTGCAGCTTCAAATCAAACATAAAGCATAAAAAATTCATGTTCTTTGAGGTAACCTGGCTGACCTTACATAACACACACTCATAAGACTCAGAGGTCTCAGTCAAAACAGGAAATTCCTTCGTTGAATAAGGTTCATCACTTCTATTTAATGCACAGAAAGAGTCTATAACAGCCTCAAAACCATAATTAAACTAACACCAGAGGAACATTTGAAGAGATATTAAATGACACCCAAAGCAGGTGTTGAGAGAACAATGAAACAAATACCGTAATTTCTGGACTATAAGGCGCACCTGGATATAAGCCGCACCAGCTAAATTTGGGGGAAACCACAGTTTGTTCCATATATGAGCCGCACCCGACCAAAAGCCGCAGGTGTTTTCATGTTTAATTCCCGTATATAAGGAGGGGGTTGTCGGGACAGAGATGACTGTTTGGGGGCGCAAAGCGTCCCATTTATTAACATTTGAGAAACAAAATAAATCTTTCAATCAATCAATCAAACTTTCACATCTTTGACATGATGAACAGCATTCATGGAGTGTAGAAATAATACAACGGTGTGTTCCCATTGACTGTATATAGAATGGACAGCGTGCTTCTGCCTGTCACCTTTCTACGTTTTTTAAGCCAAAAACCCCGTTTCTCTAGCCGCCATTGTGCAGCCAGAGTCTGCGCAGTAGAGAATTTCAGGTGGAGCCAAGTAAAAAAGAGAAATAATAATATTTATTTCTTCTTCTTCAGAAGGTTTAGTCTCCTTTTGGCTCTTTCCTGAAGTTTCTTATATCCCCGATAAAAACTACTCACGAACGGCAGCTGTCAACTATCGTAAAACGAAACTTATATCACGGTTTTTAACGTCCAATAACTAATGAGAAACTAACTTCTCAGAAAAAAAACACCTGAACACCATGCAGCCAGATGACATCATCATACCACCTTAGTGTAAGGATGAGAGAAATGTTTCTACGAGGTATCGTAATTTTTTAAAGTTTTCCCGGCTCATATCTGGAATACATGGGGAGGCGGGGCTTATGACCTATACTGCAGCCAGACACCAGGAGGCGGGGCTTATGACCTATACTGCAGCCAGACACCAGGGGGCGGGGCTTATGACCTATACTGCAGCCAGACACCAGGGGGCGGGGCTTATGACCTATACTGCAGCCAGACACCAGGGGGCGGGGCATCTGCTGGAGGCTTCAGTTTGAGCCGAACATCGTTACGTCCACTCATTATAGTCTATGGTCATGACCCCCAATTTAACCCTGTAGAGTCCGACTTATCGAAAAATAGTCCGAAAAATCCAATTTTTTAGAACTGTTTATTGACCTTTTCAACAAAATCCACAAAAAATGTTGCTTTATCATTTCATTCATGATTTATTTCTCGTATCACATTGAACACACTGAGCAGTTTTGCAACTATTTTATCTACTTTATTAAAGTTTTTCGTAACTACTTCAGTGTTTATCTTGCTGCAACTTCTTGAAAATCAAGCAATGCTTTTCCTGAAAATATGTGAGTGGATGATATCATGAGATTTTGACAAAGGCCAAAATAAAACTTCAACCCTTTAAATGAACTATTTATCATTTAGATGAGATAGAGTTTTTTTTTTAACTCATGTATCATGTTTTAACTCACTTAACGATACAAGTCAGCATTTTTGTCTTGTTTAACATATTTGTGTAAAGATTTTTTGGGGTCTTTATAAATCTCACACTGTCAATCAGTCAGAAATCAATCTAAGCAAGTGTTTATGTCTTAATTTTTTTGTTAAAATTGTCCTTTTAATCTAATGAAGTTGAAATTTAATGTTAAAAAGTTGACATTTTTGACTTTTTAACTTAAGATTTTGACTTTTTATTCCAAGATGTGAACTTTTTATTTCAAAGTTCTACTTGATACTGGCAAAAAACAAAAAAAAAATAATTCAATTTTTTTTAACTGGCATAAACAGGCCTCCATAGAATTGCCTTAAAGTGATCTGATGGTAACATAAAAATGATGCACCTTTAAACAGAGGATAGTTTTTTTCTTTTTTGTCGTTTTTAATCCCATAAGGATGTGAAGTGGTGTCTGTTTTCATGAACCTGAATGAAAACAGGATCACATCATTTTATTTAAAAATTCAGCACAAACACTCAGAGGAACAGATGTTTACTTTCTCTCTGAAACTGAATCTGAGGGTGAATCACCTGCTTCTCTCTCTCTCTCTCTCTCTCTCTCTCTCTCTCTCTCTCTGCCTGTGGCTGCAGATCGAGCTCTGCTCTAATTCAATCAGAGTGTTTCGTAGCCTCAGAGTGAGAGATTGCGTGTTCATTAAAAAAATCCTGATTAGTCCAGAAGACTGATTACTCTCCTGCCTCTGCGTGTGTGTGTGTGTGTGTGTGTGTGTGAGTGTGTGGGGGGGCTGAGTGTGTGTGTGTGTGTTGCTGCCCATTAGTCTCCCACTTGAAGCCCCCCTCCTGCCCTCTCATTTGTCTAATGGATGAAGACTTAAGCCCCCTTAAAACACCACGTGCACGGGCGCCACACGTGCACGCGGATCCATTAATTAGCTTAAGTGGACCCTCAGGCTTCCTCTTCCTCCTCCACGTCTATTCTTCCTCTCTTTCCTTCTGCGTTTCCTCCCCCTCTTCCTGGAAAACAACAGCTCTGAACATCAATCCTTCCTCCCTGTCGATGTGTTTCTCCCGCGGACACAAACTCTCATTAGCAGTCCGTTGATTTATTTCGTTTTGTCGGATGAAGTTTGAGAAACGCCGTCACACGTCTCTTCCTCCCTGAAAGCTTTCCAGGCGACTTTCCAGCTTTTCCTGCCTAATTCCTGCATTTATGCTTTAAAGTGGCTCTACGGCAAGTGAGTGAAGGTTTAGCAGAGCTTTGACTCCGCCCCTCGGCCTCCTCTTCCTGTGTGTGTGTGTGTGTGTGTGTGTGATTGGCATCCTCTTCTTTTAGGGGGAAACTCAACAGCAGCAGCCGCTGTGAGGGATTTGGCCTCGGGGGGATTTTCCTTTATCTCTGCTTCAGAAGACGCCGGCAGAGCGATTATTATTGAGGCGGAATGTGGTACGCGCAGGGACGATGCTCAACACGAGGCCCGGGGGCAGACGGGGGGACACGGGGGGGAGGCGGGGGAGGTCTGCGGGCGGGGACACGGAAGGTCAACGACATGAGGGAAACAGCAGCATCAGGACGTTTGTCTGAAACATGTTTGTTCATCAGAGTAAGAGAAGAATCCAGTTCAGCCCTGAAGAGTGTGTGTGAAGGAAAACAACACACACACGCTGTGGGTGAAGTCAGTGTTTACCGCACCGAGAGAGAGAGAGAGAGAGAGAGAGAGAGAGGGTCTAATGTGTGTGAAAGTGCAGCATTCATCACCGAGGAATGCTGGGAAAGTGCAGGACGCAGGAACAAAGTTTATCAAGTCAGTGAAGAAAAACGAGCCAGAGCATTCCTACAAGTCAGCTTATCACACACTCTCTCACACACACACTTACACACACACACTGCTGAAGTCTGTTGGTGGAAACTTTATCCTCCTGACTTTATCTGAACTTCCCGTCAGCCTCTGGTGAAAGTCTGAGCAAAGTCAGGGTGAGAATCTCTGTGTCGCTCAGGTTATTTACAGATGATGTGATGTTTTATATTTCAGTGTTTCTGCAGCGGGAAACATCAGCAAACATTTTAGAGAAACTTCACTCTGTAAATATTTCAATATGCAACACAAACAGAGGATTCAGAGTGTACTTTTGTGTCTGTGTGTGTCTCACCCCCTTATGGACCCCCACACTCACCTGTTTTGTTAGTATTATTCTGGACTTGGGATGTTTCTAGGTGGAGAGCAGGAGTTTTTACAGGTGATGACCAGCCAATCACAGAGCGCCCAGTGCACATGTGACTTTATGTGTTGCTGATAGCGAGTGGGAGACGCTATCCTGAGTGGCTACGACAGCGTCTGTGACACAGAGAAAGAATGATTCTATACCTGCAGCATATCTCATTTACCATTGAAGTCAGGTGTACAGCTCTTTAGTTTCTCTCGGTGATGCTGCAGGTGCTCGCAGGGCTGTTTTTACTATCTATGGCAGGGATGTCCAAACTACGGCCCGGGGGCCAATTGTGGCCCGCTGTCTATTTTCAAGTGGCCCCCAGCTCTCATCTTACGATGTGTTAGTTTTGTCTCTTAAGTTGATCATGTTCTAACTGTTTACATTTACATTTTCTGTCAAGTGCTTGAAATAAATCTTCATATATCTGGTAACAATTACAAAAATTTGGACTGTGCATAGGCAACTTTATAACGCTAAAGCTCTGTACAATCAGCAAAAACTCAACAACTTTTACAGCTGACATTTAATTGCATCTGGCATGATGCAAAATGTGTTTCATGAGTTGTTTAGAACTTAGATACTGCCATGAAAAATTATGACATGTTTTTCCCCCAGGTTTGGTTTTATCTCAAAGGTTTGCAATAACAGCACATGTATGTTTGACTCAACCTTTTTTTGCATTTGTTTGTTTTTTTCAGAAACCACTAAAAAGAAATAGCACTTATTTGTAACTTTCACTGTTAGCAAACATGTCCATAAGAGCCACCGGCCCTTGGTCATTTTCACAGTTTCTAATACGGCCCCTTAGGGAAAAAGTTTGGACACCCCTGATCTATGGTGTGTTTACGAAGCCACGACTGTTAATCAAGCTATTCGCTACAGTCAAAGGCAGTGAGCATGTGCAGCTGCTGACACTGAGCCACGGAGGAGGCTTGTAAATCACAGAGTCAGAATTTATCAGCAGGTCAGAGAGAGACAGTAACATCCTGACACTATGGGCAAGGTAAAGTTTATCTTGGAGGTTTATCTCATCAGCTTAAATCCAGACCTTGATCTGGGAATTCAAATTTTTCCAATGTTAAGTTGTAAAATTTGACTTTTATTGCAGGATTTTCTTGTTTTTAGATGGAAATGTGAATTTTGAGATACAAATCAGACTTCTGGTTGGCTTAAGCTCCAAAACATATCTTTATTTTCCCTGGTCGTCTTCTGTCCGTTTCTGTGATGAAGGATTAAGATAAAAAGATCTTTTTCAGCACCACGGACAGCGACAGGGATTCGCTGACTCACTGTTTGGCTCCTGATCCTGATCAACAATCAATGAGTCAGCGTCTCTGAACGTCAGCGTCTCTAAAGACAGGTCTCTCACACACACACACACATGAACACACACACACACACACACACACATACCGGTGTGTGTTCAGTTTACTAACAAGAATAAAAACTGAAATCGTCCTCATTCAAATCAGCCTCTGGATTTAAAACAACAGGTTTTCAAACCGTCCAGCTTCTTCTTCTTCTTCTTCTTCTACTGTTTCAAACTGGGTCTGTTTGTCACTTTATTTCTGTCCTACATCTCAAGGTCAGAGTGTCCTTCAAACCACACACTCACACACACACACACACACACGCTGGCAGTGTTTTGACGAGCGTGTGTGTTTGATGTCACAGCAGCGAGATCGTCATGTTTCTACCTCCATTTTTTCTTTCTCTCTCTCCTTGTTTTGCTCTTTCTTTTCTTCTTTTGTCTCCTTGTTTCCTCCTCTCTCCTGCTCATCCTCGGAGCCTTTTCCTCTCCTCCTCTTCATCCTCTCTTTCCTCACACAGACATTTCACTGCCTCAGGTCCAAACAAACTGGGGATGGAAAAAAATATACACAACTCGATTTATCCGAAAAATATCGGCATATTTTTATTTATTTCCCACAAACTGAGGTTAAAATTTAAAAACTTTGGTTTTCCAAAAACAGAATCACAGGACATTTTTTCATTCACACAGGAAATGTGTGTTTGGGCCAAGTTTGTTCCTTGGCCCAAAGCCTTCGTCAAACACCTGAATTTATTTATTTGTTTTCACATTTTTTTACAGTTTTCTTCAGTTTTTCTGTCGTGTCTGTTCTCATCAATAACAGCAGCTTCACAGTCTTAGAGCATTTCCTCCTCAATGTCAATCTGACAAAGCTGCAAGTCTTTGTTTTCAACAGGGTTATAGCTGCAAGACTAAAGTGACTCCATGATTTTCTGTTGAGTTTTCATCCCAGGACAGCTTGTGATAGACAACAAGTGCTCCCTGCTTGACTGACCAATAGCACACGCTGGTCTTGTGTAATAGCTCTATTAGAGGATCATTTATTGGCTAACAGGCCTGTCACTCACTCCTACAGTAACCAATCAGTTTACCTTTCACATGAAGCCAGCTGTAGCCATTTAGATCATTGATGAGACCTATTTATTACAGTGCGTCTTCATTCATATTCATGTGCACAACAGAAGAGGTACAATCCAACAAATTTGTTTAACCTTTGAAACCACAAAGAGAGCAAAGTTGACTAAAAAGAGGACACTGAGCACTGACGAAGCTGGTTTTGTTTGCACAAAGTCTTCGGACGAGAGCGTGGACAGTGAGTACAACGCTACTTGAGATTAAAAACTCTCTAACTCCAACAAAGTTTTACCTAAAAAGCTCAAATTTCACCCAGATGTAGATGAGATTTTGTTTTATGTCTGACATGAAGAATCTTGAGGTTTAAGATGTTCTAGCATTTGTTAAAAGAGATGAGGAGAAAAAAAAGTGTTTCAGCTGAATTTATACTGATGTGGACTTAAGCTACAAATATAAAAACGTGACTTTTTCTGAAACTTGAGACTTTAATCTTTCAAATGAGGTGTCAATGATGAATTTTGACCTTGTGCTTCTACAGTTATAAGCTTTGAAACACAGTATGGTATTTAGACCTGAATTAGGTGAGTTGTAAGAGTTTTGAATGATTTATAGCTGAAATAAATCCCTGTTTTTCTGTCTCTGGTGTTTCAGTTAAACCTGTCTCTTTAAGACTCATTCTCCACAAACCCTCCTCCTTCTAATTGGCCAGCTCTCTACAGGACCTTGGTGTTTGAGGTCCCATTATCTGATCTTTTCTCCCCGTATTATAATAATAATAATAATAATAATAATAATGCATTTTATTTATAAAGCGCTTTTCATACCACTCAAAGACGCTGTACAGAAGATAAAAACATCAAATCAAACATCACAAAGTAAAAATTCCAGTTTTCGAGCAGATAAAAGAAATACATTTAAAAGCAATCAAACATTAAAAGCAATTTTGAAGAGGTGGGTTTTGAGGAGTGTTTTGAAAGTGGATACATTTTGGCAGGTTCGGAGGTGAGGTGGTAGAGCATTCCAGAGGGTGGGGGCGGAGACAGAGAAAGCTCTGTCCCCCCAGGATCGGTGCTTGGTGTTGGGAGGTATGGAGAGGAGGTGGGCTTCAGAGGATCGGAGGTCACGGGAGGGGGTGTAGTGGTGAAGCAGGTTTGACAGGTAGGAGGGGGCCTGGTTATGGAGGGCTTTGTGGGTGAGGAGAAGGATTTTGAAGTGGATGCGATGTTTGATGGGGAGCCAATGAAGGTTTTGGAGAACAGGGGTGATGTGGTCTCAGGAGGGGGTGTGGGTGAGAAGGCGGGTGGCGGAGTTCTGAATGTATTGTAGTTTGTTGAGTTGTTTTGAGGGGAGGCCGTAGAAGATGCTATTGCAGTAGTCGAGTCTGGAAGTGATGAAGGCATGGATCAGGGTTTCAGCAGTGGAAAAGGAGAGGGATGGACGGAGACGGGCGATGTTTTTGAGGTGGAAGAATGCAGTTTTAGTGACATGGTTGATGTGATGATCCAGGGTGAGGTGAGTGTCAAAAATGATACCGAGGTTGTGAGCATGGGGGGATGGGGTGAGGAAATTGTTGCCTATCTGAAGGGTGACTTTGTTGATGGTTGTGGTGAGGGATTTGGGGCCGATGATTAAAAGGTTTGATTTATTACAGTTAAGTTGAAGGTAATGTTCATCCATGATTTTATTTCAGTCAAACAGTTGGTGAGGGTGGAGAGGGTTGGAGCAGTGATGGAGGTGGTGGAGATGTAAAGTTGTATGTCGTCAGCGTAGCAGTGGAAACGGAGACCGTGACGACGGATGATGTTGCCGATGGGGAGGATGTATAGAATAAAAAGGAGGGGACCAAGCACCGAACCCTGGGGGACGCCATGGGACAAGGGAGCTGTGGGGGAGGAGCAGTTGTTGATGTGGATGAATTGGTGTCGGTCAGTGAGGTATGATTTGATCCAGGAGAGTGCAGTGCTGGTGATATAAAGAGTTTTTTGAAGTATTATCACCTTAGTTTTGGTAAATCTGACACAAATGTCTCTCTGAAGCTCCATTTTTGACACTTTCTGCTCTCCTTGACTCGGGTTTTTGACTCCAAACATCGAGATCCTCCTGGTTCTGAAGCTTTTTTTAGCCTTAGCCGTTAGCTGCTGTCACACACAGGCTTTCATGTTCAGCCTGCAGCAGCTAGTTGTGACGGGGCCTGGCTAACGGGCTTTCTCTCCAACTCTATTATTGTATTATTCATACTGCACCAGCCTCAGGCCTCCGATCAATAATTCATACACACCTTCCTGTCAGGTGTGTGTGTGTGTGTCTTTATAATCCTTCCCAGCGTTCAGTTTCAGCTGCAGTTTCATGAAAAGCTCATCATTCAGCTCTTAAATAAGCGCTCTGTGAAGTCATTTGTTATTTCTCTGAAGTGTTTTTGCTCCAACTGGCCCTTGGAGTCGCTCTGGCTGCAGCCGTAAGTGTTTTCTTGTTTTTGGAGTGACCCCGCCACGCCGCCGAGCATCAGCGCGGATGGAGAGTGGTTGTGACATTTACGGGCGAGTGAAGCAGTGAAGAGTGACAGCGTGAAGGAGCCGCTGTCGTTTAAACACTCAGACACTCGAGCCTCTTCCTCTTCTTCTGCTGCAGTGACGGGTTAAAACATTTTTCCTTCTCTGCTTTGGAAAACGATGTCACTGTTACAAGACACACGATTTGTGAAATGAGCATAAAGTCCTGTGTACCCCCCCCCCCTCACAGGTGACCCTGATGACTCACCGGTGAGAGCAGTGTTGATGAATCCAGGACAGAGTGGCCTGCAGGACGGTCGTATTAAATGAAACAAAAGAAACAAAGGATTAAAAATATGGGGGGCAGAGTTTTCAAAACAGATGAATTTTCTGTTTATTCCCAAAACTGCAGTTCCTTGAGTGTCCACTAGAGCAGCCATTCTCAGCCTTTTTGAGTCATTACCATAGACTGTATAATGAGTGGACGTAACGACGTTGGGCTCAAACTGAAGCCTCCAGCAGATGCTCCGCCCCCTGGTGTCTGGCTGCATTATAGGTCATAAGCCCCGCCCCCTGGTGTCTGGCTGCAGTATAGGTCATAAGCCCCGCCCCCTGGTGTCTGGCTGCAGTATAGGTCATAAGCCCCGCCTCCCCATGTATTCCAGATATGAGCCGGGAAAACTTTAAAAAATTACGATACCTCGTAGAAATGTTTCTCTCATCCTTACTCTAAGGTAGTATGATGATGTCATCTGGCTGCATGGTGTTCAGGTGTTTTTTTTTCCGAGAAGTTAGTTTCTCATTAGTTATTGGACGTTAAAAACTGCGATATAAGTTTCGTTTTACGATAGTTGACAGCTGCCGTTTGTGAGTAGTTTTGTCGGGGATACAAGAAACTTCGGGAAAGAGCCAAACGGAGACTAAACCCTCTGAAGAAGAAGAAATAAATATTTTTATTTCTCTTTTTTACTTGGCTCCACCGGAAATTCTCTACTGCGCAGACTCTGGCTGCACAATGGCGGCTAGAGAAACGGGGTTTTTTGGCTTCAAAATCGTAGAACGATGACAGGCGGAAGCACGCTTTCCATTCTTTATACAGTCAATGGTCATGACCCCCATTTTAAAAGTTCCCCTGGCTACCAGAGCGTCATTTTCCTAAATGATCAGTGTTTTTACCAGCTACATAAGAACGATAATAAAATCTCTCAAAATATCTTAGTTTGTATAAAATTTGAAAAAATATTTTCACCTGTAGGCCGCCATTGTTGTTTACGCCGCAATAACGTCTGGGTAGTGACGTCATATGGTTGCACCGGGCTCGATCTCATACAGGATCATGTAAGTCCTGGAGCGGACATGAAGAATCTTGAGGTTTAAGATGTTCTAGCATTTGTGAAAAGAGATGAAGACAAAAAAAAGTGTTTCAGCTGAATTTATCCTGATGTGGACTTTAGCTACAAACATAAAAACATGACATTTTCTGAAACTTGAGACTTTAATCTTTCAAATGAGGTGTCACTGATGAATTTTGATCTTGTGATTCTACAGTTATAAGCTTTGAAACATTGTCTGGCATATAGATCTGAATTAGGTGGATTGTAAGAGATTCAATTCATTTAAAGCTGAAATAAATCCCTGTTTTTCTGTCTCTGGTGTTTCAGTAAAACCTGTCTCTTTAAGACTCACTCTCCACAATCTCTCAAAATATCTTAGTTTGTATAAAATTTGAAAAAAAAATTTCACCTGTAGGCCGCCATTGTTGTTTACGCAGCAATAACGTCTGGGTAGTGATGTCATATGGTTGCACCGGGCTGGATCTCATACAGGATCATATAAGTCCTGGAGCGGACTTCAGTGGTTTCCAGAGGAAGTTTTGTGGGTTTGTGTTGGAAAATAGTCGGCACAGCATTTGGCTTTAGTCTCCGTTTATAATGACCCACACCTGTCAGCTCTTTCATCAGCATGGGCCGGCTAAATGCAGCAAATGCTTCTGGGGAGAAGTGGCCAGAACATAGCCGCGGCTCCATAGGAAGTTGTTTACGCCCACAAGAGATTTCCCACAACTTCCCTCTTTTCTTGTCTTTTGGGAAGCTGTGCAGACTAACATCAGTCTCCTTGTTTCCTTTGGACTGAAAAGTGCACCCAAAAGCAGCCACATGTGGCATTATTATGTTTTTTTCCCTCCTCAAACCTCGTGACTTACGGCGACTCGTAGTGAGGAAACGGCCAAATCCAGATGCTCGGCACCAAGCAACCAATCTACGTCATCAACCCAGAATGCATTGCTGCAGTAAAACAATGGCTGCGCCTGAAGGATAGAAACTGTGTTTCGAACTGTATTTTTTTTTAAACCTTGTGGTGCATAGTGGTCACTACAGTAAACACCTATTTAAAAGTTATTTACTCCTAAATTCAATGGTTCATGTGGTGGAAATTCATATTAGCCTGTGTCAGGATACTTTTATTCTTCTTAGGGCCTGAAAAGATATTTTCAAGCTTTTTTCCAAACATAAATATTTCTAAAAAGTTAAAGACAAACATTTGAGGTTGAAAAAGCATATTAACTCTAAATTATTCAGTGTTAAAATGGATTAAAGAGAGTAAAAAAAGATTATTCATGAAATTACCAAAACAAAAAAAAATCATATTTACATTAAGTTTGCACTGTTTTATGTTGAATGCTCAGTTACAAATACTAAAAAAGAAAACTGGAAAGCTTTTTTTCATGCCTTAAGACAAATAAAAACACACAAGGGGAAAATCCTGACACTGACTTTCATAATTCATGCATCAGAGGGTTAAAGAAAAGCCAATTTGTTATGTCTTTAACAACAAATTCTAGTTTGACACAAACATTTAAGCATATTCATGCCTGTTAGTCCTTACAGTCGGGGTTCCTTTTAATATCTTTATGTTTTTTCGCTGTTGAAGGTAAGAGAAAACTCTGACTGAAACGGGAAAATAAAAATCCAACTCGACGGGAAGTTTCTGATCCTGGGAGCCTTTGTGTTTAAATTTGAGGAGATAAAATAAAGCGTGACATATTTAGTTAAGCGAGCATCTCCTGGAGCTCTATCTGCTGTTCAGAGGTTCATTTAAAAAATCCAATAAAAACCTCCTCCGAGAGTTTAGAGTAAATATGACTGCAGGAATTTCAACTAAAAGTTTGTTTCAGAGGAAGAAAGTCGGCCCGCAGCGACCTGAAACTCTGATTAGATTAAAATGTTTGAGACACACACACATGCACACACACACATGCACACACACCTGATTAAAACTCAGGGCGTGCTGAAGAAGTTTGTGTGCGTTTGTGTTGACTTTCTGTCCCTCATTTACCCAGAATTCATTTGGTAGAGCAGCCGTGGGGGATTGTGGGTAGATCTGATTGGTGCTTATCTAATTTGGCTGCTGGAGGGGGGATTAATTCAAACACACACACACACACACACACACACATTTCTCAAAGTCTGAAACTTTTCCTCTGTTTCCTTTGGAGAACAACATTTCCTCGAGGCATTTCTCTTTCAGGGAGCGGATTTTCCTTCTCATTAAAAAAGAATCGTTTGTAGCAGAAATGTAAAAGAAAAAGAGAAGAAATGAACGTTTTCTGTCGGTGAATTAAATGAATTATGTTCTGCAGCGTCTTCTGGGATTGTTGTTGTTCAGACTTCATTCAAGAGACTGTTGTTTTTGTTACAAAGAAACTAGAACAGAAAATTCCCACCCTTGGCCTGATTGTTGAAAAATGCACACTAAAGCCTTCTTAGGAGCCAATATCTGCCTCTTTGGTCGGTTAAAACATGACCTTTACACTAAACTTTGCTTTTGGGAGCCAAAATAAAAACATGCTCAATAACCTTTGGGAGTAAAAACACACTAATGGTCACTATCAGGAGTTAAGCGCTTGCTAAAATGTCCTCCTTGGTGTCAAAATAAGCTCAAAAGTGCCGTCTCGGAAGCCAAAACATGTGTTAGAGCAGTGGTTCCCAACCTGTGGTCTGTGGCCCCCTGGTGGGTCGTGAAGGTATTGCAAGCCGGTCGCAAAAAATCATTTCCAACATGGTATGAATTTATTGGAGTGCAATTACAGAAAGATACAAGGTGCAAATAATTAATAAATATTAAAATATACAGGATATAGGTGACACTTTATTTGAAGGGGTTTGCATAAAAATTACCTGACATCTGTCATTAAGTTGAATGAGGCTTCATGGATGTTAATGAATGTTGTTCGGTGAATTATGTCACCTTTAATGCAAAGTAGACTTTGTTTGGGGATGTTTTTGTCATGACAACTTAAAATTGTTGGCAAAACAGTGGCAGGTTATGTCATCTTTGTGAATGTGAAGTTGTCATAACAAAAACATCCCCAAGACGCTTTTTTTCTTACTCCATTTTTTAAAAAGTGTTACAAGCAATTCAGACCTCATTTTTGTCTCTTAAGAACTTGAAATAAGACACTTTGCGGGGCTGGTTAGTTGACTGGGCACATATTAAGAATAAAAAGGCAATTTTTACTAAAAGTAATACATAAAAACTCACTCAGATGTCTCACTCACAAGCCGAAATGTGACTGGACAAACCAAAAATGAGACTGTTGCAGTTTTATTTCTAACAACATGGCCCCAGGCAGTGTTTTTGTTTGTGTGTTATTATTTCTGCTCACACTAGTAACTCAGGGACATGCTGCTGTGACCTCTTTCTGTTTGGGGTCAGATTCAGTTTTGTATTCAGACTGTATTGTCTGGGGCTCTTCACCAAATTTGTGTTGGTGTTTTTCCGCCTCTGCATCCACCTCCATCACTTTATGAATAAAGAGTTAGAAACTCAAAGGCTGCAGATCATCCAGAAACCTATGAAAGTATCATTATATTTGACCTTTAGGACAAGATAAATCCCACTTTGAGTTTCTGTTGAGAAGAACAAATAAAATATAGATCCAGAACCAAAGAACAATGAGGATAAAAATCTGTTTGTTGTGCAGATCAACAAATCCCCGCTGTGACTTTGTTTATTCATGGCGACATGGCTGAGAGTCAGCAGATTATGAAGATTTAATGCTTCAAACACACAAAACTCAAACTCAGAATCATCCAAAAATAAAAGTGTTCACACTTCAGCAGCGTTTCGGGGACAGGAAGTGTCATTTTTTTGTGTTTTTATTTTCACATAATCAGAGTCAGTTTGTGATGACAAAGTTCTGAGTTTAATGAATCAGTGACTGAACTGAGACATTTTTTATTCAGAGTAAGATTCACTGCCAGTTTCTCTTTTTTTTTCTCTCCCTCCATCTTCTTCTTCTTTGTTTTTAACAGCAGATTTATTTTTAGTTTCTAATCTCTCTCTCTCTCTCTCTCTCTCTCTCTCTGTCGCTGTCTCTCCATCAGACTTAATTGTGTGTCTGATGGGTCTATTTATCTGAAATGAGGCAGAAAGAAAGAGACAGGCTTCACACACACACACACACACACACACACTCACACACCGGCTGATGTTTATGGTCCAGATTGTGTTTAATAACGCTTTTGTAATGTCATGAATTCAGAGCTGTGACAGATGTGTGTGTGTTTGTGTGTTATCAGAGATGTAAATATCATTTTTTCAGACGTTATAATCGCTCACAAACGTGTAAAGTGTCACAGAAATGTTTCAAACCTCATTTCCTTTTGAAGCTGATTGATGACTCATCTGTTTGATTATTAATTTAAAGATGAATCTGTCGCTTGTTTTCACTCTGGAACAGGATGTTTGACTAACACACAAACGCTCATGACAAGATACATCACACCACAAGATAAATAACAACATCACACATTATGACGTGATAATTACAAAAAGATACTTTATAAATGAGATAATACAACGTGACTCAAAAAAAAGTTTATGACAACAAATTATGATACTTTATGACAATGATACATACTGACATTGACACTACAACAAGATACATTTTGACTTAATGACACAATAGATTATAACAAGAAATGACAAGATAATTAATGAAACAAAAAGTACATAACATTAAGTTACATTAGGACAAGATACATTATGAATGTAAACACAACAATAGATTAAGATTTGAAACATAAGGATACATTTGATTTCATTGACATTATACATCACGTCAAGATACATGTAGACATGATGAATTATTGCATGATACACTACAGCAAGATACATTTGGACAAGATACATGATGAAATGTTACAAGAGTAAGAAGCTTTTCCTGCTCTGGAGCTTCACACAGGTGACTCCTCACCTGAACCTGAGGAATCGATCGCCCTCGTTCTTGTTCGGAGTGAAACACGGCGTCAGGGTCAAAGTGGCGTCTCGAACAGCCTGTGCTTTAACGTTTACATTCGCTGGGCTTTGAAAACATCTGTCCTAGAGGAAGGGATCTCACACACACACACACACTCTCTACAGTGTGTGTGTGTGAGTGGAGTCGATGACAGTTTGGTTTAGGAGTGTTTTAGTGGTGTATCTGTCAGAAAAACATTCAGCTCTGACAGTCAGCAGAAACACCAGCTGCATACATTTAGAGCTGTCCTGTATAAATGTGTGTGTGTGTGTGTGTGTGTGTGTGTAGACTCACCTCCTCTTGGTAAAAAACCCTCCAAACTGAAGGATGTCCTCCAGACGCGGAGCTGTCAGTCATTTCTGTAAACGTGTTGTCAGAGTGAATGTGTTGTGACAGCTTCACGTCAGGACTCAGAGTCTGTTCAGGCTGCAGGTGAATCAGGTTTGTTCCTCACATCAGGTCTTTAACACACACACACTGTCCTCACTCATATCTCTGATCCCATCAAGTGTGTGTGTGTGTGTGTGTGTGTTGAGAACAGTCTGCTGTGGTCAGGATGTTGGAGTCTGGTGTTATCTTTCGTGTTGCTCCGTTAGCAGGTGAAACAAAACTGATGATGAGACTAAAATCTGTTGTTGTTCCGCTGATGTATGGAGAGAAATTATTATGCAATAAAAAAAAATATGACTTTTTTGTTTGTGTTTCCAGAATTTGAGTTTGCGATAACACAAAACTTTTCTTTCACTCATTGTCAGTGTTTGGGTGAAGACATTTATTCACAAACAACTGTGTTTACTCTTTTTTAATCATAATGACAACAGAAACTACCAAAATGACCCTGATGAAAAGTTTCCCTCCCCCNAAAAAAGGTTTTTTCACTTCATTGGTGACTGGAACAATTTCCATGTCAGGTGGAACAACCAATGTAATAATGTGAAATGTTATTTTAACATCAAATTATTTATCTTATTCACAAATAAAAGAAATGAAACACACAAAATGAAAATGTATGAGTCACTACAGACACTTGAGAGATACTTGCCAATAATTTCACACAGAAAAAATAACAGGAACATATAAATATATTTTCATATATTTGGTTGAGCCACCTGACATTTTTGGGTGCTCAAATTAAAAATACTAAAAAATAATGAACCTATAAACTTTGAAATGTTGGTCAACTACTGAAATCTGTTAGAAAACATAATTCTTCTCTCAGAAATATGTTTTTATCCATTTTCAAAGAACTTTAAAAAATAAGTTTTTAGACCCTCTTTTTGTCATTGACCCTTATATCAAATACAAACCTCCTGCAACATGTGACACTAATGCTGAGAATGTTTACTTGAGGCTCTGTCTCATGTTCATTTCAAATGAACTTCTACAGGTTAATTCCTCATAAACATTTCTCTCATTGTTGTTCCTGTAGCATTTTTACCTCACACAACGAAAAATGTTCCAATTGTTGTAATTTTCTTAAATTTTGATGTTTTGATTCTTTGCAAGTTAAAGGAATAATACATATATATATATTTGGGTAAATTATTTTGCATTTACTTGCACTAAGTGAAAACATGATTGTCTTATGTCTTTCATTTTCTGGTTTTCAACTATTTCATTACATTGATTATTTATCTATGTGTCTGTTTTCCATGTTAGTGTGACATTTTTTACGCCTTTTCTAGAATTCGTCCATTTTTTTAGAATGGTATCAAGTATCGAATATCTACCCGTGTATCGATATCGAGTTTGAAATTTGAGTATCATGACAAACCCCAGTCTCATGGTGTTGTTTTTGTTTCTCTCCTGATTCATGTTGAGCTGTAAAACCTCAAACCTGTCGACTCTGTAAAGTTTGAGCAGCTCTTCCTGTTTCTTTTCCAGCCCTCGTCTCATTCTCCCTGCGCGTCTTAAAACGACAGAAACGTTCTTTTTCTTAACGTTTCATTCTGTATTAGACGGCTGATGAGTTCAGACTAAAAGCTGTTTTTCTCGATGTGACTCCGTGTTGAAACATTACCCTGCTGCTTTCTCATTTGTTCAGTATTTTTCTGACTTTATTTAAACGTTTGATCTCCAACATGAACTAATATTCCTCTCTCTGTTTTTTCTTCACATGTGTATCCTCTCCTTGGCCGTCCCTCCTCTTCAGGTACGTTTAACAAAAACCTCTTTTATCTCTTTCTGTTTCTCCGTGCCTCCCGGCTTTGAAGTCTCTCTCAGATTTCTTTAACCTTCAAATCCTCGGGTGTGTGCTCGGGAGCATCGTTTTTCATTTTGTGCAGAAAGCAGGACGCCTGTAATCTGCCTCTGTTTGAGTTTATCACGGGGAATAAGAGAAGAAGAGGGTATTTTTCTGCCGTCTGTTTGAGAGATTCACTTCTCAGTTTCAGCCTCAAATTACACCAAACATAAAGTGAGAGTGTTTCCAATCAGAGAAACTCCACCAGGTTTATTTTCTGAACACGCTGCTGTGAATCTGAGGGTTGGATTCAAACTTCAGATGAATAAAAAGCTGAGTCGTGGTTCTGTCAGCTCGTTTGAACCGTTACATGTTTGTGGATGACTCATGGTGCAGGACACAAACACAAAAACATCTTTGGACTCATTTTCTGTGTGACATATCTAAATTTTGGATCTGGATTTTTTAATATTGCCTTCATCAGAATTAATTATATATCCTGACACATTCTCAATGGCTTCATCAAACTCTGACTCACAACAATTAATAATGTCATTACTATTTACATCTATATCACCATATTTTTCAAGTAAATCTTTAGAGGAACTTTATTTCATGGCTCTTTCAACTACAGGAGTATGCGTTTAAATGGGGCTCAGCATTTCCTGCATTTGCTGAGAGGAAATGCACGCCCCCTCTCTAGTTTTTGATGAATTTTTGTTTGTTTGTTTGTTTTTTTATTTTTCAAGTGAGTATACTGTTTGGTAAGAAGAATGTCATATTGACTGATGTCATAACTTTGGGCCCATAGTTGATCACCAATTAAGTAAAGATGAAAATATTGGGAAAGAGTAAAAAAAAAAAAAAAACACGCCATATTTTTGTGTTAAATCGGTTCCAAACATGTTGAAATTAGTTTTGAGAGTCATTTTTTTCAGTGGATATGTCATCAAATGTGTGAGGATTTCAATAAAATGATCAGTTTACACAACTTTTGGTCAAAAAATTAAGGTTAAAATGCTAAAATGACCTTTTTTTAAATTATTTTGGCTGTTATCTCACAGATTTCTGCCATGATGCTCACAGCTGATCATTCTCCTCACTGTCAGTTTTTAAAACTGGTCTTAAACTTTTTTTAAAAACTTTTTTGACAAGTTTCAGGTTTTATTACATTTTTTTTTATATAACATATTGGGTTGTTGTTCTGAATTTCCCTAAATTAATAAATAAAGTATCTATCTATATATCTATCTATGTTACCTATTGGCCACTAACATTTTTAATTTCCTAACCGAGTTCATAACTGAGTTTTAACGTTTAAAACATTATTCTGTATCTTTACATAATGACACTTCACTAAAATCCGACTATTTTGGAAATGATTTGGCGGCCCACTTGCGATACCTTCATGGCCCACCAGGGGGCCGCGACCCACAGGTTGGGCAACATTGGTGTAGGTGTATTGAGAATTCTTAAAAGACAGGAAATAAGTAGATAAACACGACTTTTATACATGATATTTACCAGGGTTACATCTGTTTCTACCTATTATTGAGTAAAAGTGCTGTTTTGGGACTGTAGGAGTGTTAATGTGTGTGTCTGTGTGTGTGTTTGTGTGTGTGTGCAGCTGCAGTGTCTGACCTCCTTGAAACGCCTCAAAGCTCCTGTGAATTATAAACTTTCGGTAGCAAATAAAAACCTTCCCCGTCTTTGTCCTCGCTCGTTCCTTCAAAATGTAAAGTGTGACAGCGGTGAAGCTGCCAGCGCCGCTTAACTTCACTTCACTGAGCTTTAACAGCTAATCTGCCAGATGGTGAGCTGAACCGGAGCCGAGATGGAGAAATTCCCAGGTTAACTTGTCTGAACACGACCCAAAAGAAAAGCAGCCAGCAGACAGAGCAGACAGGTGGGAGGCTTTACCGCGTCTGAGCGAGGACGCCGCCGGGACAAAGACTCAGCCCGCAGAGCGCCGTTTTCTGCTTAAACGGGAAGAAATGATCAACTGTTCCAGAAGCGTCTCCTCTGCAGCCAGAATCCAAACGCTGCCGTCAGCCCCGACATGTGACTCTTTCTGATGAGCGATTGATCCTGACAGGATTTGATTTTTCTCTTAAAGCAGCAGCCGCTCCGTCAGAGACCTCCCGACCGCGGAGGAATGATATGAAATCGATCTGCGGAGATTAAGAGGATTTAGACTTTAAATTTCATCAAAGGCCTCTTTTAGCTCCCACTCTCTGTCATCCTCTGTGGTCTGGGTTTTTTTTTTAATTCCTGATGTTTTCAGGTTCCTGCACAAGTTTAATTTCTCTTTCTGAGCCCGAACAGAGATCACAACAATCCTACGAGCTCAAACTCAGACTGACCATCCGTCTTTTCTCATCACGTGTTCAAAAAGTAACTCTTGACCTGACTGACCAGCACCCAGGTGAAGCTAAGTTTAAGCTTCTGATTTAACACATTTAGTTATGATAAATCACCATCACTGTCGCAGTGGTGAGCACGGAAGGTGGCCCAATGGTTGAAAAATGGGAATTTAAAAGCCTTTCTTAGGGACAAAATGTGCACTTAAGTGACCTCTTGAAAGTCAAAACATGCCCAAAATACACAAAAGTGCCGAAATGTGTACTGAAATCTCCTCTTGGTGGCTAAAGTAAATGAAAATGCCTTTTTGGGAGCCCACACGTGAGTTAAAGTACCCTCCTGGTTGGCAAACAGCACTGATCTGCTTCTTTTGCTGCTTAAAGAGCCAAAACACACACTCAACTGTCCACTTGGGAGACAAAATGTGTGTTTAAGTGCCTTTTTGGGGGCAAAAGCATGTGCTGAAGTGTGATCTTGAGAGCCTAAATATACAAGAGTACCCACTGGGGAGCCAAAATGTGTGCCATAGTGTCATCTTGGGGAACAAAAACTGCATGACAGGGCTTTTATGGGAGTCAAAACATGCATCATGTCCTCTTCGGAGACAAAATACCCCCCTCAAAATGTGGAAAATTGCTTCCTTGTGAGCCAAAACACACTCCAAACCGTCCTCTTTGGATTCATAATAAGCTCAAGTGCCCTTTTAGTCACCAAAATATGCAAAAGTTCCCACTTGGGAGACAAAATGTAAGCTTAAGTGCCTTTTTGAGAGCAAAGAAGTGATCTGAAGTGTCTTCTTGTGAGCCCAAATATGCAAGAGTCCCCCCCTAAGAAGCCAAAATACACTCTTAAGTGTCCTCCTGAGAGCCAAATCCCATGCTAAACTGTCCTACTTGCTGCACATACACGCAAACCTGCTCACTTGGCAGCGAAAATGTGTATTAAAGTGTCCTCTTGGGGGAGAAAATGCCCCAAAATATTCCCTTGTGAGCAAAGCTAAACAATTCTTAAGTTCCCTCCTGGTTGGCCAATCACACCAATCTGCCTCTTTAGCTGGTTAAAATATGGTAAACTGCCCTCTTGAGAGCCAAAACACAAGCTAAAGTGACTTTTCTGGAGCCAAAACATGAGCTAAAATGTCTTATTGGGAGCCCAAAACTGCACAAGTGCCCTTTAAGAATCCAAAATGCCCATGTGGTTTGCTACCTGGTTAGCAAACCAAACTTATCTGCCCCTTTTGCAGGTTAAAACATACTCTGCCTTTCTGGGAGCCAAACATGTGCTAAAGTGCCCTTCTGAAACAGGCTTTTTGTGCCATTTTTTCCAGACCAAGCTCTCCAAGAAGTCTGCTCTTCCCTGAACAGTCTCCTGATACAGAAGTGATCCATTCAGACTCAAACTGCTTTTTAAAACAGACTATTTCTGCAGCAGGGATTGACTCTTTGAATGTGTGTGTGTGTGGTTCCTGGTGTTTCTGCAGCCACCCTCTAGTGGACACTAGAGGAACTGCAGTTTTAGTTGATGTATTTTGATGCTCGGTCGTCAGTTTTGTCTGTCGGTCTCTGAAGGTTTGTGCAGACGAGGTGTCGGTAGAAGAGTCTTCCTCCTGATCTCAGCAGAGGGAGGGGGGGGTCTGTCGATGTTTTAATCCGTCTCGTCCCTAATTGCAACGGGAGAGAGCCCCTCTGTGTGTGTGTGTGTGTGTGTGTGTGTGTGTCCTGCTGTGTCTTCAGATCTCTGTAAATCTGATTACCTGCAGGTTTAGACTGAGAGTCGCCGTCTCATCTCTGTCTCATCCCTTCATCCTCTATCTTTTCCTTCCTTCCTCCTCCTCTTCTTCTTCTTCTTTCCTTATTTTCCTCTGATTTCCCAAACTCCATCAGACTCTTCAGTGTCTGAGTTATCGTCTGCAGAGATTTGTGTCGTTTAGTTTCAGGAAGAACAGACGAGTCAGTGGAGGTGAAGAGGTGATGGAGGAGAATTAGATCTAAACCTGGAGGTCATCAGGTGTTTCTGGATCTGTTTTATTCTGAAGCTTTTACATCTTCACCATGATAGAAAAGCTGCCTCTTAGGAAGTTTTCCTTTAAAAACAGACGAGACAAAGTCAAAGCGAAGCCACAAATGAAAAACAAACAAACTGTTTTTGTGTCAGGTTACAGACTCAAACATTGAGCCCTGCTTGGCCTTTAGAGCCTCAAGTGGACACATGAGGAACTGCAGTTTCACTTTGTCTTCATTTTCTTTTAGAGTTGAGGTCAGTTTGGTTAAAATCCCTGAAACATCTCAGAGCAATTATTAGAAACATTTTGTTTAAGTTTATGCTGCAAAAATCTGAAAGATGAGCAAGTTTTTATGTCTTATTTTTTTACTGTAAAATGTCTTTTTAGACTTGATATGAGCCACACACTGCAAAAACTGAAATCTAAGCAAGTCATTAATTCTTATTTTTAGTCAAATTTGCTAAAATTTACTAGACAAGGTCATACAAATGTCTCATTTCAAGTTTTTTAAAGACAAAAATGAGGCATCAATTGCTTGTGACAAGTAAAAAAAAATCTGCCAATGGGATAAGATAAAAGATTCTTGTTTTAAGACATCTTTCTAATTTCAATAAACTTCCCGGAGAATTCGTTTTATCCCATTGGCAGATTTTTTTGACTTGTCACAAGCAAATACACCTCATTTTTGTCTTAAAAAAACTTGAAATAAGACAATTTTATGACCTGGTCTGATGAATGTGGCTCAAATTAAGAACAATAAGACAATTTGTACTCCAAATAAGACAGAATGACTTGCTTAGATTTCAGTTTTTGCAGTGTGCATTTACTGGAGCATCTTTAAAAATGTCACACACTGTTTGTATATATATATTTTTTTTACTCTCAAAGTATCAAAACAAAAGTCTGCAGTAAAGTTCAACAACACATTCTGCAGTCAGGGTGATGTTTTTACAAATCATCTGATCAATAGAAAGAAAAAAAAAGACTTTTTGTCCTCTTCCAGTAGTAATTTGTCAGGTCCAGGTCGACACAAGTTAAAACTGTGACTCAGAAAACCTGCGTCTTGCTGCTACATCGTCGACCCCAGAGGGTTACGTCTAAAAATGTGTTTTCTACCAAAAACAAGACATAAACATTTTCTTAGAAAAAAGTTTTTGCAGTGTAGAGAAATCTAACAGTCTTTCACCTGCAGTTAGAAATATAGAAGAAGGAAAGGACTTAAGGAAGGACTTAAATGTTGCAGATTTTTGTCTAAAGACTTAATGTGTTGCTGTTAAATGAAAGTTAATCTCTCCCTGTGTTCGTTGCATCACTGAGTCCAGACACTGACGCATTTCTGTGACCGTCGCTCTTCCAGGAACACTGGGCTCTTTTTTCTCTGTTTTCTCTGTTTCATGCATCATAACCTGAAAATGTAGAACCAGTCCTGAGGCTTTGTGGATCTGCGTCATGCAGGTAGAAAGAGGAGCAAAGAGGAGGAGGAGGAGGAGGAAAAACAAACACAATCAGAGTTTCTGCAGAGTTCAGTCAGAGGTGAGGACTCACAAACACACGTCCCCCAGAAAATCAGCAAAACCTTGTTTTCTTTCAACGGCTGAGGGAAAAAGACGGTTTGTTTCAGACCTGAATGAACCAAACTTTGGGACTAAACTGACATATGCACCTTAGAATCATGTTCGCATGAAATTTGCATCTAACTAAAACTAATTCAGTTCAACGTTGGGATGTGTATTGATAAGATTTCATTGAGAATTAAATGTACACACAGTGGAACATATTTCACCCCTTTTTTTTTTTTTACATCTTAGGTGAGGCTGAGCTTCATAAGCTCATGACACTTAATTATAATAAAATACATATTGTACATATTAGTCATTGTCAGGGTGTCAGTTTGCTGTGACAATGTTTGCACTTTTAAGATTTTCTTTTCGTAAAGAGACGTATTTTGAGACATTTCACTCTGTAACTTCATGTTTCTTTGCTGCCTGGTGTCCCTGCTGCCTTTACTATTTTCTAAAAATTAGAATCACAATCTTCGTGTTTCATTTTGCGTCACTGGAGGTCGGCAGTTTGATCCAAAATATCCATAAATCGATACCAATGTTGGTATCCAAATATACTGGACTGCCTAACACTAAAATACTCAAATACTTAATAATGAAATGCTAAAATATTTAAAAACAATACGCTAACTACACATGTAGCACATAATACAATGCTGAAAATACTCAGAATCAGAATCAGAATCAGAATTTACTTTATTGTCCCGTCAAGGGAGATTGATGCTGCAACCGGAACACACAAAGGACAAGACACAATGACAATAGTAAAAAGTCTAAAATACAGAAATGATAGACAACACAATGACTAAAAGAGGTAAGATAAGAAACACCATACACATATAAAGGCGATGACATGTTTAGACCAGAGCTCAAACCAAAAAAATGGAAAGTAACATGCAAGTTAATGCAGAAAAGTGCGAAGTGTGAAAGTGCATGTAGGGCAACAATGATAATAGTGCAAGAGAAACATAAGCAACCAACAAACTAATTGCCATTAAGTAAATGAAATAGTGAATAATATGATTCTAACTAAATACTTAAACATAGAATACAGTTTTTCAGTGCTTTGTGTTTAATTTTTAAAAGAGGAAACTTCTTACAGAAGAAAATATTTTCATCAGTAATTTTGTTCAGTTGTATCAAGACATTTCAGGGGACCCTTTTCGGATTCCAGGCGACCCCACTTGGGGCCCCGACCCCCAGGTTGAGAAACACTGGTGTAGCGACCTTAGACGGTTATAACAGCATGTGTCAACACTCGCTGTATATTCAGGTCAGTGTTGAAGGTTGAAAATCACCTTTTGTTCCTCTGCTTCAGTGTTTGTGTCAGGGATAAAAACGTGAGCTTTTCTTGGACTCTCTTTGATCCATTAAGGATCAGATTTCAGCCCTGAAAGCCTGTTTCTGTGCAGCGGGATGAAGACCTCTACCTGAGCTATTAAAAACTCTCAGCTCCTCTCAGTGACTCAGAGCCTGAAGATGTAAAAAGCCAACGAGTGGATCAGAGTCAGACTGAGCTGATGCTGATTGACAGCTGCTCTGCTGAGGCCGTTTCCCACCGAGGGCCACGTTTCTGCTTCCAGATCCTCAACAGCTCTGCAGAAAGACGCGTCAACTCACCGCCATATGATGCTGAGTGTGCGTGTGTGAGTGTGAGTGTGTGTGTGTGTGTGGTACAGAAACATCGGATGGCGGTTTATTATTCCAGCTCCGTGCCTACCTGCCTGCCCATGTGTGGCCTTTATTATGTTTGTGCCTCTGTGACTGTGTGGGCGTTTGTGAGTGTGTGTGTGTGTGTGCAAATGGACAGCCACACACATACACACACACACACACACACACACACACACACACACACACACACAGAGCTGTAGCCCTCTTGTGAGTCCAGTAGTTAAGAGCCAGCGATGTGTCGTGCGTTATTGGAAGGACAAATTAATGGAGCTCAGATCTGATGTGTTCTCGGTTCTTCGCTCGGCTGCTCTGGACTGAAGTCAATTTGAGCGAGAAGGAGTGTGTGGCCGAGCGTGTGTGTGTGTGTGTACTTTCTTGTGGTATACGGAGTCAATTTGTGCAGATGAAGGCTGCAGCCTCAGAGTCCTCTCAGCTCTAAAAGCACACTGTGTTCAGTTTGGGGATGATGCTGAAACCACATCTCTGCTCTCGCTCAGGTAAAAAAAACAACTCATCTGATTGTTCTGCTTCCTGTTTAATAACAAACCTGAATATTCAGACTTCACATGAACTGATTTTCAAACCCCCACATATTCATATGTTGCTAAAAAAATCTCTGAATCTGTTCGTAAACTGATCAATACACTTAAATTTATCCTCACAAGATGATGACATCATCGCATAAGGATCTCCTCATTGGTTCATGACATGATGTGTCTTATGTCTTCCCATTGTTTACACACAACATCCAAACTGGGCTCCTCCTCCTCTTCCGTGGCTCAGCTTCAGCTGCTGCACATGCTCATTACCTCTGATTGTAGCTAATAGCATGGCTAACAGTCGTAGCTTTGTAAACACACCATTGACTGAATCTGCCTTTTGTCTGAGTTTCACAGTCACTGAAACATAAATCTGATCCTTTGTCATCTCAACCATGTTTGCACATATGTTTTTTTTCAGGACAGGTTTGATTAACCCACCTTTTTTTGTACCCTTCACATTCCATTTCAAGGGCTGTTTGACTAATTTTACTCCTTTTCCACCAGTTCTTGTTCCGTGTCGACACTGTTTACAGTGTTGCTATTCCCATAAAGATGACTCTTTAGAAAAAAAAGTGATTTTTCCTGCATTTCTTGTAGTGGTTGTGACATTATTTTTCCTGTCTGCTTCATGTAATGTTCTCTTCTTTGTGTGTATGCACTCGTTTGTTTGTGCATTGGGGCGGAACTCTGCTGTGCACAATACAGAGCAGAGGAGAAGTGTGAACACGTGACCATGAGGCAGAAATTATCTTGTCATTTGTCTTGACCTCGGCCCATGATGTAGTTGGTGCTTGCTAAGTTTCAGTTTTTAGCACTTGGAGTGAGTGGAAACGAACACTGACACCAGATCTGTTTAGTTGAAGAATGAAGACTTATGTGTGTGTGTGTGTCTGTGTGTGTGAGTGTGTGAATGTGTGAGTGTGTGATGCAACCACTGACATCCTGAAAAACACCTGTCGATCGCACTTTGTGCCACATTTTAATGTATGAAAAGTGCTAAACAAATAAAGTTTGATTTGATCATGATAATTCTGAAGCTTATGCCAACTATTATAAATTTATGAGTATTTATATTATACATATTCAGTCTTATTTTCAGAAGTGGATGGATCCTGTGTTTTCTCTTTCTTTTCCTAAGTGGAAAAACCATAAAACCATCGTCGCTGTTTTCCATTTTCCTCACACTGTGAACTCACAAAGATATAACGGAAAAATAAAATATTGAATAAACCGAATGTGCAATGACCTTAAGATACAGTCTCAAGAGTTGAAGATGAACCAGGGGAGTTGGATGCACAACAAAAGTCCTTGAAAGTCCTTAATAAATCTCACAACATCCAGATTTGGCACCATTTTCATCATAATAAACCTTAATAGACTTAATCCAGACACGTTTGTTCTCCTCCAAAGGAATCGTTTCTCTTTTTTTCGACGTTATGTTTTAGTTCTTATTGAAAAATAAATAAAGCGTCTCATTTTCAGGGATCGTCTAACACAGACTCTGTCAGATTATGAGAGTGAACGATGAATGGTTGAAAGGCCGAGCGGTAAAGAGGTGTGTGTGTGTGAGTCAGATAAAGCGCTGTGTGAAGGAGCGAGGTTATTGAACGCAGCTCTGTGTCGTCTGCAGGTTGAAAACTGATGAAAACGCTGCTCTTCATGTTTGAGCCGCGTTTAGAGCAACCGACGAAAACACAATAAATCTCCTCGAAACGAGCAAAAAGTCATTTTCTCCAGACAGCTGAGTGAGTCACACACACACACACGCACACACACACACACGGTGACATTCAGTGTGTTGTCGATCTGTCTTTGTTAGCGCTGCTCTCCCTCAGCTTGTTAGCCTGAGAGATGTCACCCAGCAGGAAATGTCACACTGTGAAGGTGTGTATGTGTGTGTTGACCACTGTGTGTGTGTGTGTGTGTTTGTGTGTGTTCTGCAGGCTCTGAAACACACACAAAGCTACACACCCAAAATTAATTTATAAATAAAAAATGTCGACACGTCTGCAGAGACTCAGGTAAGACAGGAGTGTGTGTGAAAATGAAGCATTGACACACACACACACACACACACACACACACACACACACACACACACACACACAGCTGCAGAGGACACACACTGTTTATACCTGATTTTTTTTTTTACCCTCAGTGTCAAAACAACAGTCTGCAGCAAAGTTCATGTGTTCAATGATCTGATTATTAGAATGAAGAAAAAACAACTTTTGTCTCTGCAGATAGAAATTTCACAGGTTCAAGAAATGATCCCTGTGGAACACCACTCGTCAAAATCTAGAGACGAAAAAAAAATGAACATTTACATTTCACACTGTTGCACGGCAAAAAAACTGACATCTTAGCAAGTTTTTTGTCTTATTTTTAGTACAAAACTATCTTTTGAGACTTAATATGAGTCACATTTACTAAACCACTCCAGAATCACGTCTTTTTTAAGACAATAAAAGACAAAAATGAGGCATGAATTGCTTGCAACAAGTGAAAAAATATCTAGTTTTTTAAATGGGTGCTAGGTTTTGAGAAGAGTCAAAATTTAGCAACTAATCGAAAAATGTTATTTTTAAATTGTTGTTTTTTTTGCCTTTTATCCTAAAATTTTGTATTTATTTCTCACAATTTCGACTCAAATCTTAGAATTTTGACTTTTTGTGTCATAATTTCAACTTTTTATCTCAAACATTGCCTTTGTTACAAAATGTAGACTTTTTATCTTCCACTTTTGTCATCTTAAAATTTTGACCTTAAATGAGAAAGTTTGTACTTTTTTCACATAATAGAAGTTTCATCTCAAAATCTTGACTTTTTGTCTCAGAATTTTGTCTTTATTTCTCAAAATTTTCACTTTTTATATTAAAATATTGACCTTTTATTTAAAAGTTTGAAACAATTCTTACCTTCAGTTTTCATTTTCATCCTCACATGTGAGTAAAAGCTTCTGATGTTTCAATGGTTTGATGTAATTTTCTGTCAAGTTTGTAAATGTTACTGTACAAAGTGAAAACTTCACTAAAGTTTGATTTAAAGAAAATCGTGAATTGAATTGAAATCGCTGTATCTGCCAGAAAAATCGCAATTAGATCTTTTTCTAAAGATCATATTTCTTTCCAATCTTATTGGAACATTCTTTTTACTCATTACTGGCCTCATTATTGTCTGGCAAAGCTGGCTTTGTAAGGGGTAGTTTTTGCTGATATTAAGTTCTAGATAGTCAAAATTGAGACTTTTTTTGACTACATTTCTTACCTGTTTTCTCCTTTTTTAACTTTATTGTCTCAGATTTTTTACTTTTTATCTCAAGATTTCACCTTTTTATTTTTATTTTTTTTACAAATGATCTGACAATTGGAATGAAGAAAAAAGACTTTTTGGCCTAAAAGCAAAAAAAATAATGGCTATAAAATTTTAGGGGCACTCATATAAATTCAGACAGTGGCAAAAATGGTCCAAAAGTGGTCAAAAATGGGCAAATACAACAAAAATTGGCTGGAAAACTGGTAGTGAACCTTAAAAATATTGAGAAGGTATAAAAAATTGGTCCAAAAGTTGCAAAAAATGAAATGAAAGTGATTAAAGTGGCCAAACAGCAGCAAAAATTGGCAAGAAAATTTCAAAAGGAGATAAAAATTTCGGAAAGTAGTTAAAATGTGACCAAAAATGACAAAACCAGTGCAGAGATGTAAAAATGGCAAGAAGGTTGAGATGAAACTTGGTTAACAGTCAGTTTGTTGCAAAAAAAGTCTAAAAGTAGTGAAAAAGAGTGAAAAGTTAAAAAAATGGACAAAAATTGGGAGTGAACCTAGAAAGTGGTGAGAAGGTATCAAAAAATGGTCCAGAAGTGGCAAAAAAGAAAAGTGAAAAGAGATTAAAATGGCCAAAAAGCAACAAAAAATGGCTGGAAAAGCAAAAAGTTCAGTCAAGCATTCACATATTTACATCTTGCACTGTTGCACTGTGAAAAAACTGAAATCAAAGCAACGATTTATGTCTTACTTTTGGTGAAAAGTTCTCTTTAAAGACTTAATAAGAGCTGCATTTAACTAACCACTTCAAAAACACAACTTATTTTAAGACAGGAAAAAAACAAAAATGAGACCTGAATTGCTTGTAACAAGGAAAATAAATCTGCCAATGAGGTATGAAAAAAGTTTCTTGTATTGAGTTATTGGGTCAATGACAAAAAAAGAGGGTCTAAAAACTTATTTTTAAAAAGTTCTTGGATAAAAACATATTTCTGAGAGAAGAATTATGTTTTCTAACAGATTTCAGTAGTTGACCAACATTTCAAAGTTTTTAGGTTCATTATTTTTTAGTATTTTTTTTTAAATTTCTCAACAGCTTTAAAATTCTTTTTATTTGCAAAGAATGTTTTATTTAAAAAGGTTGAAGCATAAAATAATGCCACTGTATTTTTAATTTCCATTTACAATAACTGACATTCAATTTTTAGAGTTTAATTACTGTGGATACTTGTCAGGACGGTTGCACCACCTGACATTTTGGGGGTTTGAGGAACCAAAACACAAAAAAACATGTTATATTTTAATAGTTTAAAGATGTGTTCAAATAACACAGGTTTCATAGAATAAAGAAATACATGTGATGAAATACTCAATTCATGATGGAAGGAAATATTGCACGCGGACACAAAAAAAGGGGACGTCACGTCATTGACCCAGAGACCAAACAGAAGCAAAAGAGAAGAGAACTCAGGCGCTCAACTTAGATCCTTTTTATAACCCAACCGTGGAAAAAGTGCATATTTTTGTGAAAACCGGACAAAAAGTGAGCTGCTGTGATGATTTTGTCAGTTACAGCGGAGGATCTTTATTCAGACGCCTCATGTGAAGTTTGTCTGTGTGTGAGTGTGAAAACAGGGATAAAATGTCGCAGAAGATTCTGCAAATGTCCCTCTTGATAACAGGCTGTTAGAGTGATAAATAAGAGCCACAGATCTGAAGGTAAAACCAGGTGTTTTGTCAAAGTGCAGTAAAAACATTCAGTGACAGCAGCGTTCAAGCATTTCTCCTCACATCATCGCCCGGCTGCTGCACTTCGCCGCCGCCGCCGCTGCTGCTGCGCTAAACACAGCCTGGTTGTATCCTATCATCTTAAATAACGGCCTGACAGCAGGTCCAGGAGATTTTCACCGAGCTGAAGTGGCCAATTTTCCTCCACGGACCATCCAGACAGGCCGAGTGATTGGGAACCACGCAGAGGAAGAGCTGAGAAAGATGCTCTGTCAGACGTTTCACGGGCGGGAAAATCATCCCTGAGGCTTCAGCCGACAGGAGGACGACACACCTGAGAGATCACACCTGAGAGAGAGAAGCTGCTGATGGGCTCAGGACCAGAGAGGAACCCGTCACACATGGAAGGTTCTCCAAATGGAGCCAAACCCAGAAAGGAAAGCGGAGAAGGACGCAATTAATCACAAATTAGATTAAACCGCAACTTGTCCTGTTACAATATTTTAATAACAGTGAAATATTTCTATAACCGTAAATGTGTCAGAATATCTGATACAGTTTTTGCAGCAGATGTTTTCTGTTCTGCACCAGAGTTACTCAACCAAAGAGACAAACTGTTAAAAACTACCTTTACAAGAGAAACTATACAAGTGGGAAAAAGAGGCAAAAACAGCAAAGAGAAGCAATAAAACTTAGTTTGAGGTGGTAAAAATAGCCAAAAAAGTATCAACAATTGGCAATAAACTTGGTCAAAAGAACTGGAAACACTCAAAATTAGCAAAAAAGTGGTCCAAAATGGCAAAAATAGTGAAAATTGGCAAGAGAATTTTGAGGAGACTTTAAAAATATTTCAGAAAGTAACAAAAATTTGACAAAAAGTGACACACACAGTGAGACAAAAGAGGTATAACTGGCCAAAGTTGGCAAAAAAATGGCAAAAAGGTTGGGATGAAATTCAGAAAATAGTCAGTTTGTTTCCAAAGATTGTCCAAAAGTGGTGAAAAACAGTGATTATTGTCCAAAAAAGGGGCAAAACATCAAAAATTGGTGAGAATGTTGGAAGTAAACCTTTAAAACAGCGTGACGTTTTTAAAAAATGGTCCAAAAGTGATAAAAAAAGAAATGAAAAGTGTCTTAAATGACCAAAAAGCATTAAAAAATGGCTATAAAATTTTAAGAGGACTCGTATGAATTTAGACAGTGGCAAAAAATGGTCCAAAAGTGTAAAAAATGGGCAAATACAACAAAAATTGGCTGGAAAACTGGTAGTGAACCTTAAAAATAATGGGAAGGTCTAAAAATTGGTCCAAAAGTTGCAAAAAATGAAATGAAAGTGATTAAAGTGGCCAAACAGCAACAAAAATTGGCAAGAAAATTTGAAAAGAAAGTTAAAAAATTCAGAAAGTAGCAAAAATGTGACCAAAAGTGACAAAACCAGTGCAGAGATGTAAAAATGGCAAGAAGGTTGAGATGAAACTTGGTCAACAGTCAGTTTGTTGCAAAAAAAAGTCTAAAAGTGGTGAAAAAGAGTGAAAAGTGTCAAAAATGGACAAAAATTGGGAGTGAACCTTGAAAGTAGTGAGAAGGTATCAAAAATTGGTCCAGAAGTGGCAAAAAAGGAAGTGAAAAGCGATTAAAATGGCTTAAAAGCAACAAAAATAAGCAACAAAATTTAAAAAGTAGCAAAAATGTGAAATCTGTTTGGAGATCAGTTTGGTCATAAATGACTTTTTTGGAAGGTTTTAGTTTTATGGTAATGCTCAAAAGTTTCAGACCTGGAGCTTTTGTATCTGAAAGATGCTGAAGTTTTTAGTCAACAGCTACGACACATGGTGTCACTCTGGAAGCACCATAATCAAACATTTTTCACATCCTTTTTTGAGGTTTAGGCAAATTTTTGTGCCAATTTAAGTGTTTTCAATGTATGAAAATTAGGGTTAAAGCAGAACGTAAAATAACCCTGAAGATTTTACGACAGCCTTCGGTAAACCTGCGGTCGTTGGGCTCGACGAAAGAATACTGGAAGCAGAATACGTCCTTTTAAGTGTGTGTGTGTGTGTGTGTGTGTGTGTGTGTGTGTGTGTGTGTGTGTGTTGTTTCCTCAGCTTGTTGCAGGAGCTGAAAAGTGTAAAATCTCACTTTAATCTCTGGAGCTTTGCGTGGAAATGAAGTCTCTTTGTTTTCCATCTCTGAAAACTGAGACGTTTCATCACACTGTCACCACCTGAAGAGTGATGTCATCATCAGTGTTTACCGGCTTCTGAGTGTGTGTGTGAATGTGTGTGTGTGTGTGAGTGTGTGGGCTCTGGATGTCTGAAACCGAACTCCCATTAGTCTCGTTTTTTTTTTTTTTTTTTTAAACTATCTGGAGAGGTGTAGGCAACCAGGGAAGAGGGTGAGACTCGTCTCTATGGAAACCAGCATCAGAGGAGCTGAGATAAAGCTGGGTGTGCCCCACACACACACACACACACACACACACACACACACACACACACACACAGGATGTAGATGATAAGTGCACAATCAGCCACATAATCTCACAGACGTGGACACACTCACAGGATTATTTCAGGAAACAACAGAAGGTCAGAGAGCAGCAGGTTTATGCACACACACACACACACACACACACACACACACAGTTTTAATCCAGTCATCTCTAGTCTCCTTTTCAGTCCTGATGCTCTCTTGCGCCCCCTGTGGATGAAACGTGTATTATCTCTTTTATTATTACGACAGCTCTTCTTCTTCTTCTTCTGTGGTGTTGAAGTTTCTCTGTAGTTAATGATGATGTTTCTGCACAAACACTGGGCTCCTCTCCTTGTTTCGGTGACATCATTGACGCCTTTTTTTCTTAAAAATAGCTCCACGTTCAGTCCCTGACCCGCCGCCGCGCTGAGGTCGTGTCTCTTTGGCGGCGGATGCGAGGCTGCGAGCTGACGTGGGCTCAGCGGCGAGGGGAAAGAATCAGCGACAGATGGAGGAGACGCTCGGCTGCTGCGGTTCAGTCCTGCTGGAAAGTGACCAAATCAGAGGGTTTAACGGAGATCTGAAAGCCGCGGCGGGCCGAGCTGTTCGCCGTTAGTCACTGTTATTATTTATGAGCGAGGAATCAAACCGTCTGCACAGATGAGAGCGCTCAGGGAGAGGCCGCTCTGGTGTCTAACCGCCCGAAACAAACAGCATCCTCACGCTCAAAGTGGTGCCAACAAGACTTAATATACTCAACATTTACACCACGGCGCCTTTAAGATACAAACATCCACACAGATCAGCATCATCGACAAAACTTAAAGCAACGCTGAGTTTTTTGTGTCGTAAACTTCTGAAGGAGAAAAGATTCAACTCATCCTCTTCTCACCTGATGTTCCCACAAACCTGACCAATCACAGGTTCATGGATTCGAATTTGAACATGATCACAGTTAAATCCAAACACTAAGGCTGATAAACATTTTTATAAATACTTAAAGAGGGGTATTCTCTTTAAAGAGGGGGTATTTTTTTTCTCTTGTTGTAAACATAGATAACTATGGTTTGCAAAATTCGCAGAATTTTCAGAGTTGGAAGCTTTACATAGGAATTTTCTGGGTAGTTTCAGTAATTTATATTGACTGCATACATTTACAAATATTGAAGGTTTTTTTGTTTTAAGCAAACATGTTCAATTCCATATTTTTGAATGACATTATAAATCAATTTTCATGAATTTTTCCTAACTCACTGGCATGGATATTATGACCAAAAGCATTACTATTTGCGATAAGTAAACAAACATGTAAATATATAAATGACGCAGATCAGTTTTTTTAGATCTGAATAACTTAAATGTTTTCTTTCAACAAACAACAAAAAACAAATAGTTTCAACAGCCTGGAATTATTCCTTATGCCCCCTCAGCACTCCCCAAATAAATATGTATTTATATAAATATACACTCAAAATATTTAGTTTAGCTTTTCCTCCAAGTTGTGCTTTCTACTCATCAATAATGATGTGTGGATCGATACTGAAATATCCAAACCTTTGATTTTTATGCTCTAATATCAGTTCACAAATCAAAATATTGATACTTTTGATACTTGAGATATTTGAGGAAATGTTTATCTTAAAGGAAAACACAGGAACGTAATTAAACTATTAAGATTTTGTCTTTGAGAACTACTTTTTCTTCCTCGTGCAAAATGCGTGGTGTGGAATGATCTTTAATGTCACTAAATGGTTTCTATCAAAGAACAACAAGAACCATAAATGGCAATTTTTTTTTTTTTTTTTTAAATTTAATGATTTTTTGGAAATGAACAAAACCCTGAAAATTTTCTGTATTCTCAAACTTAAATCCCCAAATAAGTTTACCTGAAATGTTGCACCCATTTGCATTTCTAATATAAAGTAACAATTCTGGATATTCAGACTAAAAGTTTAAATGTTTTCAAACCTTGACATGTTTTTATGTTGTATAAATCCCTGAATCTGTCTGTAAACTGATGAAAACGATTTAAAAAGGAACAAGATCTTCATGAGACTTGATAAAATAATGACACCATCAGGGAGGACCTCAAACACCAAGGTCTGCTGATAACCCCGCCCCTAACAGGTCTGGCCAATGGGAGGGAAGTGGGTTTGTGGAGCTTGGAGTCTTAAAGAGACAGTAGCCAAAACAAAGCATCTCAAACAGAGACTGTAATAAGGAAATGACGATAATTTTTAAGGATTTTTCTGAGCTGTAAATCATGTAAAGATACTACGAAGTCATTAGAGGGACAGAACAAGAACTTAAAAAAATGACAACACCCCCTCTTTAATGTTTAAAGCAACATGTTGGATATCTGGGACATCATTCAGCCAGTCTTTAGCACCTGAAAGTTTGAATAAATAAATAAGTTTTCCAACAAAAAGAAATACAATACATAATCATTATCTCTCTGTTTGTGTTTCTGCGTGAGAAAATTACCCATAGTTCATCTCATACGCATTAAAAACCTCTCTCCTTAAGTCTCCCAGCATGCACCACTCTCCTGACCATCTGTCCCAGCTTGGATAAAGCGGAGGACAAAAGTTCACACATTCCAGCTCTTCACTCCCCTCCACCAATCAGAGCGCAGCACCCGTCTGTCCTCCTCCCCTGATGGCGTTAAGCTGCGGCGTGGAGCATCAGTTGACCTTTCAGACCCTGAACCCTCGACCCGACGCCGCGGGGAGGAGGTCTGGCCTACTTTGAGTCCGCTCAACGACGCAGGGTGTGTTTGGCGGTCAGATCTGACCTTTGACCTCCAGGCTGTGGGGTAAAGCACCAATTAAGTGCATGTTGTTTGTTGTCGGGAACGATTGTTTCTGTCTGTGACCCGTTCGACCTCGGACACTCAGAGAAACTCACTGTTAGAGTTAAAAATACAGGAGGAAATGCTCGACTTTTCCTCCTAACTGAACAGAAAAGAAACTTTCAGAGCGAGAAAAGAGACGATGAAGTGGGCGGCAGAAACTCAAGGAAACATCTGATTATTCTCCTGAAATATTCTGCAGCTGTTCGGCTGATTATTCGAAATGATTTCACATTTTTTAGTCTGGTTCTGTGTTTCAACTTTAACCCACCACACTCTCCAGAAGTAACATTTTACTCAGAAATAAAATAATTGTTTTAACCCCTTATATCCCATCTAACTCTGGCCTATCTACCATTCTATGTTTCAAAGATTATAACTGAAGAACCACAAATTCACCAGTGACACCTCATTTAAAGATTAAAGTCTCTAGTTATAGAAAATGTCATGTTTTTAAATGTGGTTAAAATCCACACCAGGATAAATGCAGCTAAAACAGTTTTTTCTCTTTGTTTTTTACAACCATTTTTGAAAACCATTAACTTCAAGATGCTTCATGTCAGACATTAAACATCCTCCACATCACTCCTACACCTTTTCATCTACACCTGGGTGAAATTTGAGCTTTTTAGGTAAAACTTTGTAAGAGTTAGAGAGTTGTACTCACCGTCCACGCCCTCGTCCTAAGACTCTGTGCAAACAAAACCAGCTTCATCAGTGCTCAGTGTCCTCTTTTTAGTCAACTTTGCTCTCTTTGTGGTTCAAAGGTTCAACAAAAATCGTGAAACTGTAGTTCCCAGTCAAACATTATAGCTCTTCAGGGGCATGGATGGCCTGGTGGATTTGGTCGTGCACCATGGGGTTCACCCTCAAGCGGGTGGCCCGGGGTTTGGGTCCAGCCTGTGGCCTGTTTCCCACGCTTTGCTCCCCATTCTCTCCCCCTTTCCTGCTCTATCCACTGTCCTTCTATAAAAATAACTAAAAGATTATAGCTCTTCTGTTGCGCACTTAAAGGTGAATGAAGACGTACGGCAACAAATAGGTCTCACCAATTATCTAGTTAATTATCTAATTATCCAAGCAGGGAGCGCTTGTTGTCTATCACGAGCTGTCCTGGGATGAAAACTCAACAGAAAACGATGAAGTCAAGTTTTTCTTGCAGCTAGAACCCTGTTGAAAACAAAGACTTGCATCTTTTTTAGATTGACATTGAGGAGGAAATGCTCTAAGACTGTGAAGCTGCTGTTATTGATGAGAACGGACACGACAGACAGACAAACAACGAACTTTACAGGAGAAATTTCACCACTTGGAATAATTTGATGAAACAACACTTTTGATATGTTTGAACTCTGGATTCCTCTGGTGGAAAGGAGAGTGAATATTCAGGGTACGGGCGTCAGGATGTGACATAATGACCCCAAACGGGTGGGAAGAGAATCAAGAATCATCAAGAAAAGTGTAAAACAAACTTAGAGACTGAAAGCGTGAACAACTTTCTAATAACTGCATAAAAAGATGGATGAGTGGAACATTTATTAGAGATGAGGACGTGATGTGATGACAGACTGATCATTATCCGACTCGTCTCATGAGACAGAGAGTGATGGAAGGACTCTCTCTCTCTCTCTCTCCTCTGTTAGAGGAAGAGATGATGGAGCGAACAGTCAGGGATCAATGTTGATTAGAAACAGCAACAACTGGATAGAAAAGACAACGAACAACAAAAAAAGAATGAAAAATAGGAAATAAAGGAAAAGGGTTTCTTCTTAGATCTGGCGCTGGGTGAAAACAATAGAAAAGAGGATGAGTCTGTGGTTGAATCTTCATTAAAGTTTGAAAAACCGGAGACGAGAGAAAGAAGAAAGAGACGAAGGAAAAGTGTCGTCAGCTCAGAGAAAAGGAAAGAGAGAGAAAGAGAGAGAGGGACGGGGTTTGATTAAAGAAAGGACGACATCAAACTGACAGAGGAAGGAGAGAAGGAGAGGGTTCATGACCCGACAAGGATGGAGCTCGTTAACTCCTCTCTATGTTGCTATGGTAACGGGGACAGGAAGTGTGTGGGTCAGATGGATGGATGACAGGTTACATCACACAGACAATGACCTTTATGTCCATACTGAAGACATGAGACAGTTTGATTCATCTTTATCGATCTTTTATTGGTTGACGCTGACATGAGGAGCAATGATCCTCCACCTCTTACCTGCACGGTTCACCTGAAGTATGACATTTACAGAGTGAGGCATGTGAACAAGAATGATCTAGATGTCTGCAACATGTTTCAAAAAAGCTTAGAAAGGTTCATGTTTCCTCTGTGCTTCTTCACTTTCCTTTAACAACACTCAAAAAGAGTTTGTGAACTGAGCACACTAATTGTTGAAGCTTTGGGGCTGGAATTCAGGTCAGACTAGTAGCTGCACTCTTCTACTACGGAGCCACACTGTTGTAACAGGAGCAGAATGTGTCTTGGTTTCATTGTCTTGCTGAAATGATCAGGGACGTCTGTTTGTACCTTTCAGCATTAATGCTGCCTTCACAGATACTGGGACAGTTACCCATGATGCCATGGGCTCTAACACACCCCCAAAACATCACAGATGCTGCTTTGGAACTTTGCGCTGAGAACAATCCAGATTGTCCTTTGCCTCTTTGGCCTGGAGGACACCACGTCCATGATTTCCAAAAAGAGTTCTGTGGCGTTTGTGTGTGTTGTTGATGTCTGACTTTGTGTTTGCATGGTAGAGTTTGAACTGTCACTTGTAGATGTAGTGATGAACTGTGTTAACTGACAATGGTTTTCTGAAGTGTTCCTGAGCCCACGTGCTCATATCCTTTACACAATGATGTGGGTTTTTAATGCAGCGCCGCCTGAGGGGTCAAAGGTCACGGCCATTCAATGTTGGTTTTGGGCCTTGCTGCTTACGTGCAGAGATTTCTCCAGATTCTCTGAATCTTTTGATGATATTATGGTCTATAGATGATGAAATCCATCAATTCCTGCAGTTGGACAAAGTTGAGAAACATTGTTCTTAAACTGTTGGACTATTTGCTCACGCAGTTGTTGACAAAGTGGTGAACCTGGCTCCATCTTTGCTTGTGAAGGACTGAGCCTTTTGGGGATGATGCTCCTTTTATACCCAATCATGACACTCACCTGTTTAAATCAACCTGTTCACCTGTGGAATGATCCAAACAGCTGTTTTTTCAGCTTCAGCAACTTTAACAGACTTTTGTTGAGAGGCGCCCATTTCAAAATGAGCAATAGTTGCATAAAAACAACAAAGTTTATCAGTTTAGATATATGTTTTGCACAACGTCCCAACTTCACTAGATTTAGGGTTTGTTGGAGTCAGTTTGGGATCTTGAGGGATTATAAAGTCTGACGATAACGTTCCCTCTGAGCCCACTTTAGGCATTAAATCTGCAGCTCTGTTTGCTGACTTTATGTCTTCATTCAGTGTTGTGCTGTTTGGTTTGTTATTATTTATCACTTATGCTGTTATGGAGAAACTCTCTGGCGGTACAGACTCGCTGTTCCTGCCAATAAAGCTGGGGGCTGTTTGGATTTTAGAGATTACATGAAGTCAGAATGAGGCTGGAGGAGAGGGAGCTGCAGGAGATGGATGGATGAACAGATAGGAGGAGGAGGAGGGGGAGGAGACAGAGAGGGATGAAGGAGTGAAGTAGACGTCAGCGTGATGATAAAAGAGAGAGAGAGAGACTGTCAGAGAGGATTAACCTCTGAAAACGATCACAGGAGGGATTAGTTTGGGACAGGATCAGATTTAGTGTTTGAAAGGTTTAATATGTTGAATGACGTGTAATGAAATAGGGACAGAGGGATCAACAAAAACAAAATCAAATCTGTCAGACATCAAGCTTAAAGCTCTCACCGTGTCACCGTGGAGACCATCGACTGCTCGACCTATCAGAGGCTCCGATTTCAGCTGTGAGGATGATTCATCTGACATGATGCTTATTATCTCTGATATTTCAGATTAAAGGGCTTTTTGCCTCCGTTTCAGCTCGCTAAACTGGTTTGACGCTATTTGTTTTGCTTTTTAAGCTCCTACAGCGCCACCTAGGGGGATGGATAGTCATGTCTTGGCTGAATTTTGTCCTTTATTATATTTTTGTGCTTCTTGAGGCACTCAAAGTCTGCAACACCCCCAGGAAAAAGATGGGAAGAGCTGATGGTTTTCTCTACTGTCCTTATCGCCCCCTAGAGGCCGTTCTCTGATCTGCAACCTGTAAACGTCACTAAAGCCAACAAGTAGAAGGTCACCAGTGATTTTTATTTCAGCGTCTTTGCAGAGCAGTCTAAAAAAAACAACTTTAGTGTTATTTAAAGATGATACTTCCCGGTCTCATTTTGTCTTCCTGCACTTGTTGATGCTGTAAATAAAGATGGAAATTCTGACAAAGAACCACACGTTAGAATTGAACCTTGGCTGCTCATTTTTAGAGGTTAAGCCAACAAGATTAACTTAAAAATATCACATTTTTTGTATTTGATTAAACGCTGCAAAAATACTCCAGTTCAATAAAAAAATATTGACATTTCAGTTTAATACTAAAAAATAAATAAATAAATCGATATTTTGTTTTACAAGTTACAAGTACTTGAATAAGTTTTCACAGTGCCCACATCATTATCAGAAGGTCATTAAACTAGAGGGCTTGTCAGTCAGAAGACTAGTTAATCCTCAGGCACATTATTAAATGAAAACAACAACAACAGAAGATCCGTGAGTCCAAAAATCAGAAAGACCATTAGTCAGAAAATGACGGTAGGCATGAATGTTAAGTGAGTCTGACTAACAGGCCCTCTGACTTTTTGACTTCTGTCTAAGGGACCTTCTGACTTACAGGTCTTCTGGTTTTTTGACTAGCAGCCCCTCTTGATACAGCCCTTCTGACTTTCTGAATAACAGGCCATCAGACTTCGGGCCTTCACATTTTTTGGCTAATGGGCAAACTGGTTCTCTGGCTCATGGGCCTTCTGATATTTTGACTAATGGGCCTACTACATTTTTTTGGCAAATGGGCCCTCTGATTTTCTGACTAATGGGCCTTCAGGTTTTCTGGCTAATGGGCCTTCAGGTTTTCTGGCTATTGGGCCTTCAGGTTTTCTGGCTATTGGGCCTTCTGATATTTTGGCAAATGGGCCCACTCATTTTTTGGCGAATGGGCCCTCTGATTTCCCGGCTATTGGGCCTACTACATTTTTTTGGCAAATGGGCCTACTGATTTTCTGGCTTATGAGCCTTCAGGTTTTTTGGCTTCAAATCATTTCATACTCATCTACGTTTCCATCTCCCAGAGCCAGAATTAATAGACAGTTTTTATTTCTTTAGTAAATTTCTAGTGCAGAGAAAGAATCAAGGTTTTTTAACGAGCAGAAAGAGGAAACATGTTGGGGACTACTTTCAGTGGCGGATGGATCTATGGCTCTAGAAGCAGTCCCTTATGAAGACGTTGATCTTTGCTTTTGTCATCGCCTTGAGTGTCTGACTGCTCCACACTCTCCCATGATCCTCCCCTGCTTGACCTGAAGGTTAACTCTTATTGGAAACCACAGGTCGAATTTGCTCCCATTAGCGACGGTTAACCCGTGCGCCACTTCCTGCGAACGCCTCGTTAACGAGCTGGAGCGGTTGGTGTTTGTTAGGTTGAGTTTTATTTAAAGGAGATGGATGTTCCAATAAAAAAATCTGTGACTGTGACTGAACTCTGTGACTGAGGATCTAAAGAGAAGAAGTGGAGGAACATGGCTCCCTCTGCATGTTGGTGTCATGTTTGTGTGTTTCTCCTCCGCCTCGGCTCGCTGCGTCTTCAATGAATGAAATCAGCGCGAGCGATCGGCTGAAGGCCAGAAGAACAGCTGATTAGATTTCACTGGTTTGGAGTTCTGCCAGCAGTCGAGCTCAAAAAACCTTCAGAGACTCTGGATCCAAACCTGCGGGTGGAGAAATCCAATTACCCCGTTCAGCAACAAGAGGCTCGTCTTTGTTCAACACGCCGAGCTCCGTCTAATCTCATTGGAGCATCCTGATGGAGTTAGAGGGAAATTCCCCTGAAATTAAAGGCAAACATCAGACTTTATGTTTTATTTATGTGGACGCGCTGATCAAATAGAATCTTTCCCACATCCAGATTTTACGCAAATTTCCCATTTGGCTTCTTTCGAAACGTTTTCTCACCAAAGATTGAAATCTAAATCTGAATTTCACAATAAAACAAGTTACCAGATTAATGTTTGGACAGTTTTTCTTCCATAAAGGAGCCTCAGAGTGTGAATAATTTAATGATAATGTTGTAGGGAAATAAAAATACTGCAAACTTCATGTTTATGGTGATGCAACTTTGACTTTTTTGCTTCATGTTGAAACTTATAGTCTGTTTTTTCTGCTCCTCCAGGACGTCTGAGGGGGTCCACCCCCGCCTCCTGACTTCCTGTTTACTTCCTGGATCACATCCTGTCACCTGACCTGTCCGTTAGCAGATTTTCTCTCAGTAAGTTTCTCTGAGTTCTTTGTTTTTCCAGCACTCATACTCTTTTCTGACTCTCTCTCTGTCTCAGTTGTTTACCCCCATTTATTGACATGCTTTTATTTTGTATTCCCATGTACACACACGCTGTTGAACACACTTGTTTAAAGTGTTTCTGCATGACAACACTTTGTTCACACGGGAAAAGGGCAGTGGATAAAGGCCAGGAAACATAAAAACAGTTGTTTTTTATCCATCAGGAAGAGAAGATAAGACCCTTTATTTGTCATTGCACATGTTTCAGAGCAACAACGTAACATTTCAGTTTCATTCCATCCAGGAAACATAAAAAAGACACTGACATATTAGAGGAGGAGAGGAGCGTGAGAAGAGAGATCTGTGTTTTTCTCCGCTAAAAACAATTTCTGTGATTTATTCAGTGGAAGCAGGAGCTGAACTGTCAAACAGGAAAGGGATAGAAAAGCAGAAGAAAGATAAACAGGAGAGTGAGAGAACACAGGCTAAAGGCTAAAACATGAGCTAAAGGCTAAAACACAAACTAAAGACTAAAACACAAACTAAAGACTAAAACATGAGCTAAAGGCTAAAACACAAGCTAAAGGCTCAAACATGAGCTAAAGGCTAAAACATGAGCTAAAGGCTAAAACACAGGCTAAAGGCTAAAAAACAAACTTAAGGCTAAAACACTAACTAAAGACTAAAACACAAACTAAAGGCTAAAACACAAACTTAAGGCTAAAACACTAACTAAAGGCTTAAATACAGGCTAAAGGCTAATACACAAACTAAAGGCTAAAACACAAAGTAAAAGAGAAAACACAAACTAAAGGCTTAAACACAGGCTAAAGGCAAAAACACAAGCTGAAGGCTAAACAAAAACTACAGGCTAAATCACAGGCTAAAGGCTAAAACACAAACTAAAGGCTAAAACACATAGTAAGGCTAAAACATGAGCTAAAGGCTAAAACACAAACTAAAGGCTAAAACACAAACTAAAGGCTAAAACATGAGCTAAAGGCTAAAACACAAACTAAAGGCTAAAACACAAACTAAAGGCTAAAACACAAACTAAAGGCTAAAACATGAGCTAAAGGCTAAAACACAAACTTAAGGCTAAAACACAAACTAAAGGCTAAAACACGAGCTTAGGGCTAAAGCTGTTTGTGCTAATATTCTTTCCTGTCAATGTACACCCCTGATCAAAACCTTAAGACCAGTTGACAAATTGCGGTAATTTACATTTTGCAATGTTGGATCCTAAAAAAAAGTTTTTTTTCAAAATGCAAAAAGAAGAAATGGTAGAGAGACAAAGAAACCAAAAGGAAAAAACAACAACAATTGAGGGAGTAATTTAATGAAAACAGTCATTTAAGGTAAATAAATCTGCACAAAATGTGGGTTTTTATGTCATGTTTTCACACTGTAATGACTATTAAAGCCCATTTCTACCAGTTAAAAATATAAGAATTGAAAAACTTGATTTTGTTGTGATTTTTTCTGGCGGATATTAAGTCAAAATTTGAGATAAAGAGTTGAAATTCTTGGATAAAGTGATAATAATTTGGGCAAAAAAGCTGATTAAAAGTCAAAACAATGACATAAAAAGTTGAACTTTTCAGATAAAAACTCAAAACTTTAAGATAAAGTCAAAGTTTTCAACTTAATTTGGGAAAAAAAAACATCGTTTCTATTGGTGGAAATGTGGGCTTGCCTTGTAGAGATGTTGACGGGTGCGTCCTTCATGACTGAGGCCCCTGCTCTGTGTGAGCCAACTTCATTTCTTGAAGCAATGTTCCCACTAACTTCCTGGAAACACTCACATCAAACATAAACAAACTAATTTTTTTCAAGTGACTTTGAACTTTCTTTTCCTTTTTTAGTTTTTCTTTTCAGGTTTTGTTTTTAACACTTGACTTTTGTTCACAGCTGAAGGTGTCGATCCCTCTCTGTGAAGTTGTGAGACGGAAAGAAACAATCTGAGTCTGTCAGGGGCAAAAACTTGAACATTAAGTGTTGAATCATTCTGTAAAGGCAAGATCATGAGATTAAACGATCAAAGTTAAGAGAGCAGAGACAAAAAAAAAACAAAACAGTGAAATGAATGAATGAAGCAGAAACAGAAAAATTAAAAGTCAAAAAGAGAAATAATTCCCTGTGAAGTCTGCTGGAGCATGTTTGACTCTTCAATCCTCGCTCAGCCTCGAGTTAAGACAAGACAACAGATCATTTAAGCTTTTTTAATCACCTTAGAGTGTCTGACTGTGAAAATCACAGGAAGCTGATATGAAATGAAGCCAGGAATATTCTGGCGTGCGTCCTCTCGGCTGCGAGTCTCTGATCCAAAAGCAGAAAGAAACACAGAAAGCTGCATGAAATCAGGATTTCACAGGGCTTAGAAACGTGTCTGCACCTCCTCTGACGGAGCGCTGGGATTGATTAGAGCTCACATTAGAGCTCAGATCACTCCTGGGTTTGATCAGCGTTCGTTTTTTGATTTAACAGTTTCATTAAAAACAAAACAAAACGTCTTTAACGAAGCGATGACGACTGAGGAGGAAGAGGAGGAGGAGCTGTTTATTCTTCACTCTGCACGACGCCGCGCTGCTTTAGGTGGTCTCTCTCTCTCCTGCAGTGTGTGTTTTAGATTTTGTCCTTCAGTCACACACACACACACACACACATGCACACACACACATGCACATACAGACACACACTCGGTGGTAGAAGCTGGTGGATTGCCTGTCAGGATGAAAACTGATTCCACTTTCTCAGTCTGGCACTCTGAGAGCCCATCCAAGGCCAACACACACACACATGCACACACACACTCACACACACTGAGCTTAAAACACACTCTCCCTGGTGGCACAGTCTGCTGCAGACCCACACACACTCAGATGACGCACATGCAGGCGTGGGTGCATGCAATGCTCTGGGATATGTGTGTATGTGTGTGTGTGTGTGTGTGTTAAAGTCAACATTAGGTCCAGTTCTTGTTCAGTAGTTACAGCTGCAGTTCAGAGCTCTGTAACAGATTTTTGTAATAACAACAGTTTTTTGCTGCAGAAACTTTAGGTTAAACCTCTTTATAGTTTATTATTGTGAGCAGCAGTTTGTTGTATCTGAGTCCAAATATGTCAGACTTGTGACCTGACCCTGACTCGTGCATTGATGACTTGACCTTAGACTCGAGCTCTGGATGTATGAAGACTCGTTTAAGGTCCTAATAACAGATGGTGTGTTTGTTTACCTGCATTATTACCGTCTCATTTAGCAATCGTGTGGCACGATGTCAGTTTGGTTCGTTTTGCAGTGACATGGCTGCATCAGGATATTTACGATCACAGTCAGCTCTGTTTAAAATGTTCACCTGGAATAAAAACTGCAGATCCCAAATTCCAAATAACAGGACCAGAACCAGAAAAGAAGCCAGCAAATCTTTGTAGAAGATAAAACAAGAGGAAACAGAGATACTATCCAAGCTTCATGTGTCTAAAAATGCTGAATCTTAAAGGGAACCCCGACTGTAAGGACTAACAGGCATGAATCTGCTTAAATGTTTGTCTCAAATTTGTTGTTAAACGACATAACAAATTGGTTTTTCTTTAAAAAAAAAATACAGATTAAAACATAGTTCCTATCCTTCGGGTGCAGCCATTGTTTTACTGCAGCAATGCATTCTGGGTTGATGATGTAGATTGGTTGCTTGGTGCCGAGCATCTGGATTTGGCCGTTTCCTCACTACTAGTCGCCGTAAGTCACGAGGTTTGAGGAGGGAAAAAAACATAATAATGCCACATGTGGCTGCTTTTGGGTGAACTTTTCAGTCCAAAGGAAACAAGGAGACTGATGTTAGTCTGCACAGCTTCACAAAAGACAAGAAAAGAAGGAAGTTGTGGGAAATGGCTTGTGGGCGTAAACAACTTCCCATGGAGCCGCGGCTATGTTCTGGTCACTTCTCCCCAGAAGCATTTGCTGCATTTAGCCGGCCCATGCTGATGAAAGAGCTGACAGGTGTGGGTCATTATAAACGGAGACTAAAGCCAAATGCTGTGCCGACTATTTTCCAACACAAACCCACAAAACTTCCTCTGGAAACCACTGAAGTCCGCTCCAGGACTTATATGATCCTGTATGAGATCCAGCCCGGTGCAACCATATGACGTCACTACCCAGACGTTATTGCGGCGTAAACAACAATGGCTATTCAAACTAAGATATTTTGAGAGATTTTATTATGGTTCTTATGTAGCTGGTAAAAACACTGATCATTTAGGAAAATGACGTTCTGGTAGCCAGGGTTCCTTTTAAAGTTTCTTATAGTAAATCTTTCCCCTTCCTCTTAAATCCATACGATGATTTTTCAGTATCTAACTTTGTTTCCAAGTTTGAAACCTTCAAACAGATGTCTCTTATCTCCTGTTTTCCCTCACACGTGCACAGTTTTTTGCAGTTAATGTGTCAAAAAACTTTGACACATGAAACCAATTTCAGTGAAAACATCCGTATTAATGACGTCCCATTTCCTTGTATTCATTTTCAATCTCCCCATTTTGACTTTTATCTTTTGATTTAGAAGTTTTAATCTCTTACTTTGACTTCTTATCCATGATGTTGAGTATTTTTGACTTTTTAAACCTTATTTTGAATGTTTAATTATGTACTTTTATCTCTTATATTTGACATTCTGTCCACACTTTGACTTTTCATCTCCTTAATTTGACTTTTTCTTTCCTCATGTCGACTTTTAACCTCCTTTTTTTGACTTTATACCTGTTCGTTTAAACTTTTTAATTTCTTGTTTTGTCTTGAAATCCATACTTGTGACTCTCTGTCTCCATTTTTAAATCTTATTTTGATACTTTATTTCCTTTATTTCAAACTTTTAGCCCATAATTTTCTTTTCAGTTTTGACATTCTGTCCATACTTTTGACTTTTTGTTGTCTTATTTTAACTTATAATCTCCTTATTTTGACTTTTTATGTTTTAATTCTGATTGGTTGATTTCCTGTTTTGAATTTACATCATATGACTTGACTTTTAAAATCTCCTCATTTGGGATTTTTAATCCAAAGTGATGTTTTTTTTCTTTATAGCTTCTCATTCGATCCATATTTTTGACTTTTGATCGAACTCATAACACTAATGACCAAATTCCTTGTACAAAGACAAAGTTTTTCATTCCACCTATGAGGTCTTACTAATAAAAAACTTTACACCAGACAAAAGCTCAGGTCTCAGGAGTTTAAAGTCGTGTTTTTTCTCCTCTTACGACTTCACAGGACTCACAGTTGAAGCTCTGGAGTCTGAAACTCTGTGGCTTAAATCAGAGTTGTAAAACATGAAGGATGATGATTGTAAATATCTGATTCTTTGGTACAGAACCTCTCAGCGTTTCTGACTCGCCGCACAAAGAAGTGGCCAGAGAAAAATTAGTGTAATCGCTAGTAGTCGCTTCATAATAAACACCTCTGTGAGCCGCCGCGACCTCGCCGACATCAATCCCATTAAAACCTCACAGTCGTCCTCGTCTTCTCCAATAACAGTTAATCCAGCGGCGCCGGGTCGCAGAGGTGATCCAGCCGCTCGCTCTCTCGCTCGCTCTCTCGCTCGCTCTCTCGCCCGCTCGCTGATTTGTGGTTTAAACTGTCTGGCGTACAAACAGGAAGCTGATTTCTATCAATTATCCAAATGAAAGCAGCAGCAGCAGCAATATTTCAGTCCACAGGAAGCAGTTTGTCTGAGGAAAACAGATGGTCCACTTAGTGTTTGTGCTTTATTAGAGGAGGAGGAGGAGGAGGGTTGATGGATGGATGGATGGAGAGAGAGAGAGAGAGATAAGTGCAGATGCACACACATCAGGACAACTCAAGACCAAAAATCACATCAAAGAGATTTTAAAGTTAGAAATATTTGTCAGTTCAACATGAAGCTCATGTAAAAAACCTGTGTTCTTTGTGACGTCCTTTAGGGGGCGACTTGTCTGATCGTGCATTAAACTGACGGTTAAGAAATCAACGACAAAATATTCCACAAGTATCCCTACCCCTATTTCTCTTCTTTTTTTTTACTCCCAAGTGAAAAAATGACCTTTTTGATCTCATTCTGTTACTGTAATCTTCCTTCTCTTTGATCTCAGTAGTTTCTTTGATCTCATTTGCTTTTTTTGAGCTTGATCTATCGCAAAAATCTCAATCTACTTCACTTTGACTTCATTTTACACATTTTATCTCACTTTACTTATTTGATATTGTTCAACTTCTTTGATAAAACATTTGATCTTTTTTTATTTCATTCAGTTTCTTTTATCTTCTCTTTGATCTCATTCTGCTCTTTGATCTCATTCTGCTCTTTGTTCTCTGATCTCATTCTTCTCTTTGATCTCATTCTCCTCTTTGATCTCATTCTCCTCTTTGATCTCATTCTCCTCTTTGATCTCATTCTCTTGTTTGATCTTATTCTTCTCTTTGATCTCATTCTCCTCTTTGATCTCATTCCTTCTCTTTGATCTCATTCTTCTTTGATCTCATTCTCATCTTTGATCTCATTCTTCTCTTTGATCTCATTCCTTCTCTTTGATCTCATTCGACTGCTTTGATCTCATTCTCCTCTTTGATCTCATTCCTTCTCTCTGATCTCATTCTACTGCTTTGATCTTATTTTGTCTTATTTTATCATGTCACTTAAATCTTATTCAAAATCTCTTTCTTTCTATCTTTCTTTATTACTTGCTTTCCTGCTGTCTTTCTTGCTTTCTTGATGTCTGTCTTTCCTATTCTACAAATTTAATCCAATTCATCCATGTACAGCATGCTCTCATGTCCACTGTGTGCCCTCCTTACTCATGGTAACAAGGTATGATGAGGAATTGACTAGTTTCCGGTTCCAGAATTACCAAATGAAACAGTAAACATAACAAGATCGTCTCTTGTTGTGAGGATGAACTCAGAAAATTTGCCTCACATTACTTAAATTATTTATGTTTTGAAGAAAATTCACACTGTCTTGTTTGAAGACACTAACTTGAACTTTTATTGTTGATTTCAGGGAGTCTGATTTATTTTTTCAGTATACTCTCATTCGATAAATATGATCTCACCACTTTAAACTCATTTTACTGATTTTATCTTGAGTTTGTTCGGCCACAGTTTCTGCCACAGAGTGCAAGAAGAAGTGTTTTTTTTCTAAATAATGTAATTTGAGACTTTAAATCGGGCCCTGAGTTGGAAAATGTTGAGAACCACTGCTGTAGAGTTTGATGTATGGGTCAGATCTGGGGGTGGATGTCGTGTTTATCGCAGGGCGTTGGCGAGGAAAGGGTTAAACGTGTCCAGGTTGATGTGTGCACCCCCCCAACAGAGAGCTGCGTGATATCGATTTATCCCGCCTCTAATGCGAAATCAATCAAACTCCATCCACTCCATCAGGTGAGGAGCTGGAGCAGATCAGATTTACGAGCCAATCTGAAAATCTGCCTTTTTAATAAATCAGAGTAAACCTCCACTTCCTGTCTCAGCCCCGTGTGACAGATCAGCCTCGCCGTATAAATGACAGATCGTCCCGCCGCCGGCAGGAAGATCATGTTCAAGCGGCAAGAAACACGCGACGAGGAGGAGGAGAACAAGATGTTTCAATTATCTTAATGAGTCGGCGCTGACTGACGGGATGGCAGCGAGCGCTTCAATTTGTTCTCTGCTGAGGGGGAGTGAGAGAGAGAGAGAAAGACGCCTGATTGTTTTTCAGCTTCGTCTGCACAATCTGAGGTTCGTGGGTGAGACGGCGAAGAAACCCAGAGAGAGTTCAGGAAACGACCCAGGAGACGATGACAAGGTTTCTGACAGAGAGAGAGAGAGAGACGGAGGTGAAAGGAGGAATCAAAGAGTTTCAGAAGAGATGGAGTCAAAGAGTCAGAGTCAGAGGAGGAGTGTTTGAAGAAGAAAGTCAGATTTGATCACAGATTATAACTCTGAAGTTCTTCAAATGAAGCTTCAGCAGAAAAGAGTCAAACAAAGCAGGAATTATCTCTGCTTTCATGTGCAGTTTGTGGTTGATGAGTCTAATTCCTGTCACTCTCTCCTCACATGGTCTGAGTTAAGTTAGTTAGAGCTTTGAGGGCCAGACATCAACGTTTACTCCAGGAGATAAACAGGATCCAGCCCCAGGTGTTGGAGCTGAGTGTGTTTCAGGTTTAACTCTCACGTGAACAGCAAGGCCCAAAACCAACATTCTTACCGGCACTGGAAACTGGGGAGTCCGTCGCGACGTAATTTTTGGGTGTAGTAACACATTTCCTATAATCGTGCACCCGAGTCCTTGTGAAGTCTTTTGGTAACAGTCAATTGTGTCAAGTAGTGATGTAGATGTTCACTGTCAAGTTTGAGATGGTACGTTTCTGTTTCAGTGACATCAACAACACACACAAACGCAGAGCACCAAACTCTTTTTGGAAATCGTGGACGTGGTGTCCTCCGGGCCAAAGAGGAAAAAGACAATCTGGATTATTCTCAGCAAAGTTCAAAAGCAGCATCTGTGATGGTATGGGCCTGTGTTAGTGCCATTGACTGTATATAGAATGGACAGCGTGGCTCCGCCTGTCACCGTTCTACGATTTTGAAGCCAAAAATAAACGTTTCTCTAGCTGCCATTGTGCAGCCAGAGTCTGCGCAGTAGAGAATTTCAGGTGGAGCCGAGTAAAAAAGGGGAAATAAAAATATTTATTTCTTCTTCTTCAGAAGGTTTAGTCTCCTTTTGGCTCTTTCCCGAAGTTTCTTATATCCCCGATAAAAACTACTCATGAACGGCAGCTGTCAACTATCGTAAAACGAAACTTATAACTCGGTTTTTAACGTCCAATAACTAATGAGAAACTAACTTCTCAGAAAAAAAACTGCTGGAGGCTTTAGTTTGAGCCGAACGTCGTTACGTCCACTCATTATACAGTCTATGGTTAGTGCCCATGGCATCATGGGTAACTGTCCCTGTATCTGTGAAAGCAGCATTCATGCTGAAAGGTACAAACAGGTTTTGAAGCTGTCAGGATCCTGATTTTGGTTTTTACAGGTTTTCTCTTCGTTTCAGTGTTTTTCTCGTGTTTCTTTACTTGTTTTCCTCTTGGTTGACTTCTCCTGTTGTTCCTGAGTTTGATTGCCCTCATGTGTTTCACCTGTGTCTGATTGGTTCTCTGTCTATTTAACCTCTGTCCTTGGTTCAGTCTGTCGTCGTTCATTATCAGTGAGTGTTAAGTTTCAGCGTCTCCTCTGCCCTGTTTTTCTTGAGGAAGACTTTATTGTAGGTTTTGGGATTTTTTTTTCTACAGGAGTTTTGAGTTTTGGGGATTTTAAATTGTAGAATAAAGTACCTTGGTTTAAAAAAATCTGCATTTGTGTCCACACCTGCCATCCAAGACACTTTGTCTTTTTCAGGGACGTCCCTGATTATTTCAGCAAGACAATGAAACCAAGACACATTCTGCTCCTGTTACAACAGCGTGGCTCTGTAGTAGAAGAGTGCAGCTACTAGACTGACCTGCCTGCAGTTGTACTATAATCACTGTTTCCTTCTTGGTTTTCTGTCTTTCTTATTCTCCCCTCTTCTAACCCTTCTTTTTTGCTGTCATCCTTTTAGCACACTATCTCTTTTTCCCCTCTCCCATGTTCTGTTCCCCCCATCCTTCCTCCATCTTTTCTTATCTCTTTCTCTCCCTCCCTCTCTGAAACAAAACGGGAGCAGAATGATGATTTTTTTTTTGTTTTGGGAGTAAAGGACGTGATGGACAGAATCGAGAGTCTGATCCTCACCTCCTTCAGTTTTACCTGTAACCGCCTCCTCCTCCTCCTCCTCCTCCTCCTCCTCCTCCTCTTTTCCTCTTATATCACAGTGACAAAGCAGAAAAGAAGGAGCTCAGCATGAAGGTGACACGCTCCTCTCTCATTTCTTTTCCCATCACTCACCTCCCTGTAGCCTCCTCTCTCTGCCTCCTTCTGTCATAACAAGTGACAAATGAAACAGAGAGAGGCGGTCCCACAGGTGAGGGGCCCTCCTCCTCCTCCTCCTCCTCCTCCTCCTCCTCCTCCTCCTCTTCAAGTTTCTGTTTCCTTTCCTCACGTTTTATGCGACATCAGAACTACAAACACCGACGTGTTGAGACCTCGTTTCTCTTCCTCTTCTTCTTCTCGTCGGGTCTTTGAGCGTGAGAAAGGGAAAAAAAAACGAGGGGATTTTTTTTTTTTTTTCTCCTGGGCCTGTGAGACTCCTCTCTGTTTCATCCCCTCTCCTCTGTTACCGAGGTGTGAGAGGAGGAGGTGAAGCATGCAGGAGCTACATCAGTGCAAAGAGCTCAGAGCCAACACTCACACACACACGTGTAAACACACACACACACACACACACACACAGGTGAGTGACTGACCGCAGCTCTCACATTGATATAAAAGCTTCTTGGATCATAAAAGCTGAATTTAAGGATTAAAAAGGCGTCAAAGTGAAGCAGGAGGAGCTAAAGCGAAACATTATTTTATATTCGTTTAAAGAGTCCAGTGTCCTCGATGATTTATAGAAGTTAAAGTAAGATTTCAACATCCACAGAATTAGTAAATGTTATTTTTCCAAGTGTAACTTTTCATCATCGTTGTTGTTTTCAAGCAGACTGATTGAATATATACTCTGAAATTGACAAAACAAGTCCTGTAGACATTGAATTTAGTAGATGAGCCGTAGTTATGACTTTTAAACAGTATTTCACTCTCGAAAATGATAGTTAATGGAAAGTTAACATGATTTTATTGCTCAAGCTTATGCAAAAACTGAAATCTAAGCAACTCATTATGTCCCATGTTTAGCCAAATTTGTCTCATTATTCTTGATATGAGCCACATTCTACTGATAAGTCCAGGAAAATGTCTTGTTTCAAGTTGTTTAAAGACAAAAATGAGGTCTGAATTGTTTGTAACAAGTCAAAAAAAAATTAGCCAATGGGAGAAGAAAAAAGTTTCCTGTGTCAAGATGTTTTTCTAATTTCATTATGGCTGCTGTGCAATTAATCGCAAATTAGATTACATCACAATATAGCCTGCTGCAATATTGTAATCGCCGGAGACACAAATGGTTGAAAACTACCTTAAAAAGCAACATAAACAGCAAAAAGTAGCAATACAGATTAGTTTAAGGTGGTAAAAATGGTCATGAAGCAGCAAAAATTGGTGAGAATGTTGGGGGAAAGCTTACAAAATAGTCATGAAAAGAGTGAAAAGTGAGTAAAATGGACCAAAAGCAACGTGACAAAATAAGAAGTGGTTAAAATGGGTGAAAATTGCCAAAAAAAAACTGGGAGAAAAATTGAAAAACAGTCAGAAAGTACCAAAACTTTCCTAATATTTCTGTTTTAATGATCTTAATTAATATTCTAACTTTCTGAGACACTGAATTGGGGGTTTTTCATTAACAACAAGCCTTAGAAATATCATCCCCTTTAATATAGCAAGTTATAACACGAGACCCAAAAATCACAATAAGTTTATTTTTATATATCACTCAGCCATAATATATACATAAAACTTTTTCTCTACTTTTTCATTATGAGGCAGCCTCAAAGTTTTCTACCATATCTTCAAACTTTTCAGCCTGTGATCCCTAAAATAGTGATGTTTATGACTGGTGACTTCATGCCATTGGAAAAAAAAACACAAATAGATTTATCCAAAGACAAACAAACAAAAATAAAAAGCCTGAGGCCCTGAATTTATCATCATCACCTTGATTGCCAGACTCCAAAGTCCATTTAAGAGAAGCAAGCCACAACTTTTAAAAACACAGAACAAAACAATAATAATAACAAACACAAATAATTGGCTAAAACCACAAAAGTGCAAGGAAGAAGATTTTCTTTTTGCATGCATTTATATGAAATTCAACCTGCTACCACGGAGAGTTTTTGATTTTTGGAAGCATTTTACGACCCTCATTAAAACTGCTGAGTTGTCAAAAAAGTCCTCCGTACATTTTGTGCCTTCAGAGAAATGATCCAGTCAGACTGAAATCAGTTTTAGAAGCAGAGCTGTAAGTATTTTTTTTTTATTGCTGTAAAGATTGGAGTTTTTGAATGGGTGTGTATGTGGTTTCTGGTGCTTTTGGAACCAGCCTCAAGTGGACACTCGAGGAACTGCAGTATTTAACAAACTCCATCTGTTTAAATTTAAATATTTTAAGTTTCATTCAAACCTATGTTTTTGGAAGAAAAGGCTCCAGGAGCTGAACACTGTGGTGCCTCTTGTGTTTGAAAGAAATGAGGCAGGAAAAGAGGAAAAATTGGATAAAGAAGTGAAAACTGGTTATTTACAAATCGTCTGATTATGGGTAATGATTGGTTCGTCTTCAAGAGAGAAGCAGTGGACTTTTTATTTTAGCTTTAACTGCACGTACTTCACCTACACCATTAAAAGCCTCTGAAGTGTGTGTGTGTGAGTGAGTGTGAGTGTGTGTGTGTTTTATCCCCTCAAATCATTAATTTGCTGCTCGGAGCAAAAGCAGCCCTGATGTCAATTCTCATTCACCGAGACGAGGCCGAGACAAACTGCCCCGTCTAATGAGAGAGAGCACACACACACACACACACACACACACACACACACACACACACACACACACACACACACACACACACACACACACACACAAACCTCAGAGGAAAGGTGTCTGTATTTAGACCTTGTTTGAGACATTTCATAAGAAGTCGTGTCCTGAATGTAATTTGCTCCCGGACGTCAGAGAGTCGAGTCCTGTTGTTGTGATGATGTAACAAACCGTGGGACTGCACAGGTGAAAAATACCTGCACGAAATTAAACTGGGCTTTGGTTCAGACATGATTCAGCTCACTTTGATTTACACTTTATATAAGACGCTGCACCTCCAAGAAGAACGCTGCGGAGAGAGAAAGAAGGCGGCGGTGCAGCAACGTGATCAGAGATTTTATCGTTTTATCTCCNCAGTAACACTGCTGTTTGTTTCCATGGTTTCAGACATTCTCCATTCATTTCAATGGGGCGAAATTTCTTAGAAAATTCTGAATATTTTAAAAAATACAAACCTTACACATAAACCTTTTGCAAAGACACTGTTCCTCGTCAGTCTTAACATTTTACTTTTTGAATGGATAGAATTGGTGCAACTTTGTTCGAGGAGTAGCAATCCAAAAATGCAGTTACCAAGCGTTTCAACATAGTAACACATTTCGTTTTCAAAACATCACATGAGACGAGTCAAGCAAATTCAACAGCTTGTTTTTGAAGTGTGTGTGTGAGTGTGTGTGTGTGTGCTCTCATCATCATGTCAGATGAGCCGTCATTAAGCTAATGCTAATCCGTGTAATTGATTGCAGGTTCTTGCTCTGTGACCTAAGAGGTTAATGCACGGCTAACCGCTAGGCTAAATGCTAATCCCTGATGATTTATAGCTGCAGCAGACAGAGAGGGTGACCTCGCAGGATAAAACCTTAACACACACACACACACTCACACACACACTCACAGCGCTCTTAACTCTTTTTTTTGACTCAAACTTCTTTCTCTCTTCTTTCACAGCTGTTGCCGACCATGACCTGCTGACATCACCAAACCCCGCCCCCTCCTCTTCCTCCTCCCCTGTCTGCCTCCTTCAAAATGGCTCCAGCTGATTGGCTGTCTCCCTGGCGGCCACAGCTGCTTCTGCTCGTCCTCACCTTGTGTTTCCTGTCAGAGGCCGTTTCTAACACACCTTTCCCCAAAGACCTGGAGCCAATCAGCGTGGTCAACTCAGACCGTGAGTTCAACTCCTCTGATTGGTCCATTCCTCTGGACACTCCACTCAGAGACAAACAACTTGAAGAAAAACAACATGCAGCAGATGTGCAGCTAAAATGCAGCTTCTACAAGATAATATGAAGCAAGGGAATATCAATCATGCAACTGATAAACAACTGATACGTGGCTGATAAGAATCCAAGATGTAGCTGACAAAACGTCAATATGCAGCAAACATGCAGAAAACATGCAGCCAAAACACAGCTGGTATGAGGCCAACATGCAGCAAACATGCAACACATGCAGCCAGTGTGCAGTCAATATGCAGCTGCTACTTTGCTAGCCGATATGCGGGTTGCATGTAGGTAATGTGCCACCAACATGCAGCATTTTCAAGCATTAATGCAGCCAACATGCAGCAAACAAAAAGCCAACATGTTCCAAACATGCAGCAAAAAAGCAGCAAACATGCAGCCAAGGTGCAACATACATACAGTCAACATACAGCAGACATGCAGCCAACATGTACCAAACTTGCAGCATACATGCAGCAAACATGTAGCAAACGTGCAGCAAACTTGCAGCCAACATGCAGCAACCATGCAGCCGACATGCAGGGAACATGCAGCCAACATGCAGCAAACTTGCAGCCAACATGCAGCCAACTTGCAGCCAACATGCAGCAAACATGCAGCCAACATGCAGCAACCATGCAGGGAACATGCAGCAAACTTGCAGCCAACTTGCAGCCAACATGCAGCAAACATGCAGCAAACACGCAGCCAACATGCAGCAAACTTGCAGCCAACATGCAGCACAAATGCAGACTGAATGAAGTGAAGCTACAGCCCTCAGTGGTAAAAACTGTAAAACTGCTTGTGGCTTGTCTCACTCATGATAAATAAGTTTTTCATCACATTAGAGGAAAAAACAGATTCAGGACACTTTATGCTGCAGGTGATTTCAGTGTGTGAGTATTTTCTTAAACAGACAAACACGAACAAACACTTTTTGACGTTAAAACTCCCAGAGTTTTCCTGGAGCTTCAACCTGAGACTGAAGCTCCTCAGGTTTGATCAGTGAGAGAAGACGAAGCTGAAACTCTGTTCATGAAGCTTCTCTGACACACTCAGACTCATTCTCACTGTTTTTATTTTTTTCTCGTTCTCTCTGCAGAATCATATCAGTTTCCAGGATTTCAAGGTCTCCTCCAGGACAATGACACGCTGCGTCTGGGCCTGGACTTTCAGAGGATGTTACGCATCAACCACATGTTGTACATCGCTGCGAGGTCAGACACTCACACTCACACATGATCTTTACAGACAGAAACTCAGGAGTCTGAGTCTGTTAACAATGAAAGAAGCTGCAGATTAAAGCTTCTGTTATAAAGTTCAACAGTTATCGACAAAGACACAGAAAGAAAAACAAAAACTGCAGAAGATATTTAAGAGATCTGCACAAAGGATGCCAGAAAAAAACTTTTTTTCTTGTAATATTTATAGTAGAAAAAAATGAAGAGATGTGTTTGTGTGAATTTTTGATTTTCCAGTTTGTTTCATCTTTTGTCAGGTTTTTTTTGAGTGACTCAGATTTGACTTCTGAAGAGATGAAAAACTCACTGACGGAGAAAGTTTTACTGATGGATGTTTGATTCTAATTTGGCGTTTTCCTCCTCTACGTTTTTGTTTTCTTCTTCAGGGATCACGTGTTTGCAGTTAATCTGACGACAGCTTCAGAGAAGTTCGTACCTCAGCTGGTGAGTAAACAAAAACTGAATCCAGGCAGACGCAGAGTTAACACCTTTGAGTCCTTCCAACTGCAGAACTTCATCATCATAAACAACATCAACAAAACATAAAAATCACCAAACTGTGTTCGTGCTGAATTAAAACATCTGTGAGCTCTGAAGTTAGGCTCTAATTTTCCTCTAGAATAAAGACTTCATTTCCCATGAGCACATCACCTTCCATCTAAATTGACTGTTTTGGGTCAAATTTACTCAACTTCACTTTCACCTGTTTTGAGCAACTATGTAATGTGTGAACTGATATGAAACAGCAACATCCTACAGGAAAAGTTTGGATCGAACCGAGGAGATAAAGACGACCTGCAGAGAGCATCATGGGAGTTCTCACAGGCTGAGGCTACAGATTTACATCCACAGCTTCTGCTTCTGTCTTCCGATGGATTCGCTACAATGGCAACGAGCAAGAAGCAGCAACGGGCAACAAACAAACAGTAGACAAGAGAAAGCTTCAACAAGCAAACAACAAACAAGCAAAAGGAAACAAAGAAGCAGCAACAAGCAATAGGTAAAAAGCAAGAAGCAAACAAAAAATCAAAAGGTAACAAACAGCAACAGGCAACAAACACGCAACAGGCAATTATCAACAAACAAGCAAGAGGAAACAAGCAAGCAGAAACATACAAGAGGCAACAGAGGAGCTGCAACAGAGGAGCTGCAACAAGCAGGCAACGAGCAAGCAACTTGCAATCAAAAGGAAACAAGCAGGTTGCAACAAGGAAGCAATAGGTAAAAAGCAAGAAGAAAACAAACAAAAGGCAACAAGGAGCAACAGGCAACAAACAAGCAAACCATATGCAAAAATAAAGTTTCAATAAGCAAACAACATAAAAGTAAGAGGCAACTAGCAATTGGAGACAAGCAAAAAACACACAACAGACAACAATCAACAAACAAGAGCGAGCAGTGAGCAAGAGGAAAAGCAAAAAGCAGGCAACAAGTGGGCAAGCAGCAACATACAAGAGGCAACAAGCAAGCAACAAGCAAGCAATTGGGAACAAGGGAGCTGCAACAAGAATGTAGGAACAAATAAGAAGCAAACAAAGAAAAGGCAATAGGCAGCAATAGGCAACAAACAAACAATAGGCAAAAAGAAAGCTCCTACAAGCAAGAGGAAACAAGCAGGCAACAGAGAAGCAATAGGCAACAAGTCAAGAGGCAAACAAACAAGGCAAAGAACAGCAACAAGCAACAAACAATAGGCAACAGGAAAGCTGCGAAAAGCATGAAGCAACAACCAGGCAAGCAATCAGTTGGTCACCAGCAATAAGAAAGCAGCAACAGAAAAGCAAAAGGTGACGAGCAAGCTGCAACCAGCAAATAACAAGCAACAAACAAAATAAAGCAACTAGGAAAAAACAAACAGGAGAAACTGGATGTAGAACAAATGTCAGAAATCCTCAAATCTTTTCTTCAAACATTTCCTCCTCAGTTTTTTTACAGTACAAGTGTAAGGTTACGAGTCACAGCCCTGGTGCATGATGGGAGTTGTGTCCCAGTAAATGTCTGTAGACCTGCAAAGTTCAACTCTTACGTCCTCAAAGAGCAGAGAAACATTCAGAGAGAGACGTAAATGTTAAATCAAGTTTATAAAGTTTCAGCTCCGTCAGAGTGAGGGAGGAATAATGACACAGAAACCAGAGCCAGAAGTTCACTGATGATCTCATCTTTCTCCGTTTTATAACCTGGATTACTCAAACTTCTGTGGACACCTGAGCTCAAACTCTGCCTGCTGCCCCCTGGTGTTTGATCAGAGAACATCAGCTCAGAACGTTTTCGTCCTTTAAAGACTCGTGTTATTATCTCTCTCTTTAAAGCCTGGAGAGGAGCAGCGAACGTGACGGCCGACGACGCAGAAACTCGTCCTCTCACTTTCTGCAAACAGTCGCAGAGAAGCAGAACAAACCTGCAGCAGCTCCTAATGTTAGCGGCGGCGGCGGCGGCGGCACAAAGGACACGCTTCCTTTGATCTGAACACCTCCTCTTCATCAAAGCGAGAGGGTTACAGGGTGGCTCCTGGCTGTAATAGGCCTCCCGGTGCATTGTGGGAAGGCCCGCAGAAGCTCTTTGATGTGAGCTGTTACTCTCGTTATCTGTGATCCGACCTCGGCTGGAGGAAAGAGGACCACATCAAAACGGGCTCACCTCGCACGGCTCCGGTGGAGTTTTTTAGTTTTAATCACGGCCTCGTCTTCTTCGCTTTCTCTTCCCCACGTGTGGAACATTCAAACTGAGAGAGGAGCCTCTGAAAAGGGCAGAGGAAGAAATAATCAGATTGATGAATGAGTGTAAACTGTCGAGTCCTTGAGTCTGTTCAGAAAGACGCCGTCAGGTTTCGTCCCTTTGATGCAAACGGCGTGTTTCCTCTGAGTGGCTGATATTCAGCCTCCGTAGCGGCTCCCTCATCAACCTGCAATCAGATGTGACTCATATTCCTCCTCACCTGCATGATTGCGTTTAGATCTCATCAAAAGCGCTTTTCCTCGATGCTCAAGCGGCGAGAAAATGACACCTTTCAGGGCTGGAGTTTCACAGCAGATTACTCTCTCTAATCCTTCTTCCTGTGTTTCAGAAGCTGACGTGGAAATCCAAAGACGTCAGCAAGTGCACGGTCCGAGGAAAGAACAGCGTGAGTCTTTCTCTTCTTCTTTTGACTCTGTCTTTTTCTGCACATTGTGTTGTTTTCAGTCGTGAAGTGTGAGGTTTAAACTTTCATCCCTGACCGACTCCGTAAATGAGAGTCGTTGATATTTTCCTGTAAAGTTCAGTGACATTAAAAAGATTCAAACAGCCTCAGAAGTCCTTGAAACGCTGCAGAGCCAGGAGTCTTTTTCAGTTAGTTATTGCTGAAGTTTTCTTAAAGAAAAGCTATTTTGCTTTGGTATATCTCAAGTATACTTCATACTACTTATTTTTATAGTGAAGAAATCCCTGAATGTGTCTATAAACTGATAAAAAGGCTCCATTCACAAGACTTGCTGAAACGATAATAAAAATCATTACTTAGGGATCTCTTTAAGATATGTAAGAGGGGAAGAGGGGTCCAATTATTGAAAAATGTGCACTTAGTGCCCACTTTGGGGATAAAACACACCCTAAAGTGTCCTTTTGGAAGCCAAAACACAAACTTAGGTGCCCTCCTCAGAGGCAAACCATATTAATTTGCCCCTTTGGTCGCTTAAACATGATAAACTGTTAAAACACACTGCAAAAACAGAAATCTAAGCAAGTCATTATGTCGTATTTTTAGTAAAATTTGTCTTACTATTCTTGATTTGAGCCACATTTACTAGACAAGGTCATAAAAATGTCTCATTTCAAGTTTTTTAAAGACAAAAATGAGGTGTAAATTGCTTGTAACAAGTAAAAAAAAGAAAATTTGCCAATGGGATAAGATAAAAGATTCTTGCTTTAAGACATCTTTCTAATTTCAAGAAACTTCCCGGGCGAATTCGTCTTATCCCATTGGCAGATTTTTTTGACTTGTTACAAGCAATTTACACCTCATTTTTGTCTTAAAAAAACTTGAAATAAGACATTTTTATGACCTGGTCTGGTGAATGTGGCTCAAATTAAAAACAATAAGACATTTTTTACTACAAATAAGACAGAATGACATGCTTAGATTTCAGTTTTTGCAGTGTAGGCGCTAAAGTGCCCCCTTAGGATCCAAAACACCTGCTTAAGTTGCTTTAAAGTGGGTTGAAAGCCAAACTCTCAGAAGCCAAACTCGGGTAAAAGTGCCGTCCTAGGAAGTAAAATACGCTTAGGTGCCCTCTCAGGAATCAAACATTTACCAAAAAGTGATCCTTGTCACACATTTTTACCAAGGTTGTTTTCAGAGGTGCGTAAATTGTGTTATCACAGACTGGTGTTTATCAAAGTTTATATTGTTTTGTGATCATTTCAATTTCTTTAACGGCAGGAAGATGCTATTAATTGATATAAATCATTCATAATTTAACCATGATAGTCATAACTAATTATACATGTAACTAGATTCTCAGGGAACCATCAGTGTAATTTTCAATCAATGAAAAACCAAAGTTAGAACAAAAAAGCTTTTGGTCAAATTAACTCAAAGACAACAGGAGGGTTAAGTACATAAAAACCTCTTTCTCCCTTTTTCTATCTTCAAGCGTTGACTTTTCTCTGTGTTTCGTGTTTCAGGACGAGTGCTACAACTACGTCAAAGTCCTGGTTCCTCGAAACGACGAGACGCTCTTCGCGTGTGGGACCAACGCTTTCAACCCCACCTGCAGGAACTACAAGGTAACACACACCTGAGCTCAACTGGGTTTAAATCTTTCTCTTTAGAGACTTAGTGTCTGTTCTGTCAGCTCTGACACTGTATGAACATTTTAATTAAAGGTCATTTCATTACTTTGGGAGTGAATTCAGGTTCTGGTAACTTACTTTACTTTACAGTTACACAAATTTCATGGTAAGAAGTTGACAGTTAGTGAATTATTTATTTTAAAATAAATCACAATTTACCAAAAAATGTATGGAGAGTTATCCCAACATTTCCATTTGTTTATATTCTGTTTCCAGAGAAGCAAGTGATAGAAAAACACCAATTTATGAAATCTATTTTGAGTAATGTGACGGTAGGTCTATAGTAATGATAATGGTCATAATGATGGTAGAAATAATAATGATTACCTTGAAAATCTTGACTAAAAACAATGTTTTCAATTCTCCAACAAGCAGATGATGATTAGTTTTTTTTTTTTATATATAGTTCGATCATGTTTTTTAGTCCTGAGTTTGTTGATGTGTATGATTGAAATCACAAACAGATTATAGACGAGCCACATTCACCAGACCAGGTCATAAAAATGTCTTATTTCAAGTTATTTATAGACCAAAAAAGGTCTGAATTGTTTGTAACAAGTCAAAAAAAATCTACCAATGGGAAAAGACAAAAGTTTCTTGAAATTAGAAAGATGTCTTAAACGATTTGTATGTGTGTTTTCATGTATCTATATATATATACTTGCAAGTGTACATCTATGAAGTAGCCCCTTACTATTTATGTTTATATTTACGTTTGTTTACATTTACGTCTGTTTTTGTATGTTTTGTCACTTTTGGTGTGGTTTAAATTTGTCATAATATTGAAAAAAGGTTAAAAAAAAAAAGAGATGTCTTAATCCAAGAAACTTTTTTTTTGTCCCATTGGTAGATTTGTTTTTACTTGTTACAAGCAACTCAGACCTCATTTATGTCTTTAAATAACTTATAATAAGGCAAAAAAGACATTTTGTACCACAAATCACTTGCTTAAATTTCATTTTTTGCAGTTTACCTCTATAATTAGGTTTATTATGTTTTTATATGGACTTAATAACATAGATATTTACCAAGAGTAAGGCCATTTTAGAGAAGTTATGAGAAGTTAGTTGCTTATTTTTACCCAAAATTTCAGTGAAATCATAACAAAATTGTGTTTGATTATTACCTTGCTATGATGAAATTTGCAGACCTGTAAAGTGAAGTGTTTCCCAGATTCTTTGTATGAAAGAGAAGCTGAATAAATGAAGATGCTTAGATCTCGGAGCAGAACGACTTGAAGGGAGTTTGATCCTGAAAATCCTCAGACTCTTTAAGAAAAATGACCTTGAGCTGAAGCAGGCGCAGAGTTTCTGATCTACTGTCGTCTGACTCAGAGAACGCTTTGTTTTCTACGTGTCCTCTCACATTAATTAAGTCTTCTCCTCACTCCTGATACATATTGATTTCTAACTTCCTGAGGCAGCGGTCGTGGGAAGTAGCTTAATGCAGAAGTTGAAGAGCGACTCATTCCCCTCCTCTCTCCCCCCCTCGTCAGGCTCGACCGCTCCTCTTTTCCATATTCAGAGAAACTCTCTTCCTACACTCTGAAAGCGTTTAACAATCTCACACAGAACCGTCCTGGATTTCTCTCCTGAAGTCGAGAAAATTGGGTGGTATTATATAAAACTCTGCAGCACAGACGGCTGATTTATGTGCGGCACCGTCTCTGATGTAACATTAGCTGTAATATTGTTCGCAGCGTGGACACAGAGAGGCTCAGAGCTGCCGTTTGAACTGACAAGTAAAAAGCTTTTGATACAGCTGATCACGCTCAGGAACATCAGATCAGTTTATTTTATCTGCTGAACCTTCGTTTGACCTGAAACGTTCTCAGTCAGACACAATCTGGTTCAGATTTACGGTCGATGCAGCAGCAGAGAGAGAGAGAGTCAGAGTCTCACAACCAGAATAATCCAGCAGGACGACTCTGGATTCACATGATCCTGGTTTTAAAATGTCACGAGATAATGAAACATCAGGACAGAGAAATTCAGTGTCCAAAGGTGAAATTATCATCTCAGTCTAAACACTTAATAACAGCTTTAGTTTTATTAATACCTGACTGTGACATCAGCTGTTTGTAGATGATAGTGCTCTGTGATTTCTGCTGACTCTGTCTGCATTGCATCAAAAAAAGAATAAAAATATGTAACTTTCCTTTGCTAACTTTTATGCAGTCTAAAATCTAAAAAGAACCAATTTTATTTACTTAAAATGCATTCAACTCTAAAACCCTGATTTACAAAGCAGCTGATGATCATTGAGGCACTTTTTTTGCCAGTAGATTATAACAACAATGAAAGTAGCAATAAATAAAAAAAATAACAATTAAAAAAAAAAAAAATAATAAAAATGATAATAATAATAATAATAATAATAACAATAATAATAAAAATGATAATAATAATAATAATAATAATAATAACGATAATAAATAATGATAATAATAATAATAATAATAATAATAACAATAATAATAAAAATGATAATAATAATAATAATAATAATAACGATAATAAATAATGATAATAATAATAATAATAATAATAATAATAATAATAATAACAGTGATAATAATAATAATAATAATAATAATAATAATAATCATCATTATCATCATCATCATCATAAATAATGATAATGATAACAATTATCATAATAATAATAATAATAATAATAATAATAATAATAATAATAAAAATAATAATATATCAATAAAAATAATAATAATAATAATAATAATAATAATAATTTTACATTATATTTAATGTGTATAATTTACTTGATATTTAAGTAACGTTACATTTGAAATACACTTTCTATTCTTAGTATTCTTATATTTTTACCAATATGCTAAACTTTTTTACCGTGTGCTTATTGTATATTTTGACTTTTGTAATATTATGTTTCGATTTAATGTTTATATTATACTGCATATTTTACTTACTGTTAAATTTAAATTGATCTTTTAATTCTTAGTATTTTAAAATTTTATAATTTTACCAGTTTTGCTATACTCACTTACCATGCACTATCATTTCTTTAGGCTTCAATCCTTTAAAATAAATGAATAAATGAATAATAATGACAGCAATAACTTGCTTTAAATAGATGAGGTTTCAAAAAGACCACGTAAAACGAAGAAGAATTAAAGTAAAATTCAGAAAACAAAGGGTTAAAAAATAAAACCTAATCAGGGGTTCACCTTCAAAATGTATAAAAACAGGAGAGGAGAAAACAGGCAGCACAAGAACATGACTATGTAGAGTTAAACCACAAGGATTCAAGGAGTTTTACCCTGTTCCTGGAGCAAGCCCAGTTTTAAGAAATGAGAATAAATAAATATATACAAATATACAAATTTTAAAAAAAGAGAATAAAAGGAGAACACAATCAACTAGCTTTTGTAATAAATAGATGGAATAATAATAATAATCTGTGCAAATGTTGCAGTGAGCATTTGCACAAGGACCAGAGATAAGAAAAAGAAGATGTAAAAAGTCAGAAATATAAAAACAGAAATCATAAAGTAGATAAACAAGTAAAAAAATAAATAAAAGTGAACATAAACACAGTAATACCCAAAAGTTCTTTCCCCAGAGTGGCTCAATGATATTGAGGTCAGGAGACTGAGATGGCCACTCCAGAACCTTCACTTTATTCTGCTGTAGCCAATGGCAGGACCCAAATGTTGTCTTTTCATCTAAAATTTTTCACTTTTTGATTTCAAGAATATGACGTCTTCTTTAAAATATCAACTTTTTATCTCAAATTTTAACTTCATCTTAATTTTTTTCTCCTTAATCTCAAATATTGGTCTTTTCTCAAGGTTTGACTTTTTATCTAGAACTTTGACTTTTTGCTAATTTTGACTTTTATCTCAAGGATTTGAACTTAAAATCTCATAATCCAACTTAATATCTCAGATTTTGACTCAATTATCCCAAATTTAACCTTCTGTCCAAAAAATTTCGACCTAATCGTGTCAAAATTTGTCTTTACACTCAATGTTTTTTTTGTGTGTATATGTGTTGGGGGAGTTATCTCAAAATTTTGATTTTTTTTTTCTCAAAATTTTGACAATAATCTCAGTTTTTTTTCTTTCATCTCAAAGAAATTGGATTTTTTTCCCCCTCTTTTTTTTTCTTTTTTGCAAACTTTCAACTTTAAGCTTAAAACTTTGACTTGGCCTTGTGAGACTGAGATGGCCACTCCAGAACCTTCACTTTCTTCTGCTGTAGCCAATGGCAGGTCCTTCATCCTTCATTCATCAGTTTGGATCAAGTTTCCTGAGCCTTTGTAGCTCACACATCCCCAAAACATCAGTGATCCACCCCCGTGTTTCACAGTAGGAATGGTGGACCTTTCATCATACGCCTTGTTGACTCCTCTCCAAATTCTGGCGTAAATATTAATCATGTCCTGAAATCGAACCACATGTAAGTTTTCATTTCATGATTTAGGTAAAATTCCATCTAAAACATGTTGTTGGCAAAGATTTCCATGTGTATTAAACAGGAATATGTGTGGAATGAGGGATGTTTTCATTATTATCTCTCTGTTTTATAAATCATCCACTCAACGAGCAGTTTGAGGTGAAATGAGAGTTTTAAATCAGCGTAACCTTCACTTAACTGTTGTATTTCTCTCCTCTCTTTGGACATAATGGTTGAGAACGTTCTCCTGTAATGAGCTGACCTTAAACTCACCACACGACTCTCCAAGACTTCATGATTGAACTGCTCCTCTGTGGTCTCCAATCAGAACTGTTTCCCTCACACTGGTCCAGAAATAGCAGCTTATCAGAGGTCTGCAGAACATAAATGAGGACCCACGGGACCAAACACTCATACAGCACCAAACACACACACACACACAGTCAGGAAAACTTGTTCCCTAGTTTTTACTTTACATTAGGAGTGTATATGTACTTTTATCAGAGAATCATGGCTGCACACTGCAAAAACTGAAATCTAAGCAAGTCATTATGTCTTATTTGTAGTAAAATTTGTCTTATTGTTCTTAATTTGAGCCACATTCACCAGACCAGGTCATAAAAATGTCTTATTTCAAGTTTTTTTAAGACAAAAATGAGGTGTAAACTGCTTGTAACAAGTCAAAAAAATCAGCCAATGGGATAAGACGAATTCACCCGGGAAGTTTCTTGAAATTAGAAAGATGACTTAAAACAAGAATCTTTTATCTTATCCCATTGGCAGATTTTTTTTTACTTGTTACAAGCAATTTACACCTCATTTTTGTCTTTAAAAAACTTGAAATGAGACATTTTTATGACCTTGTCTAGTAAATGTGGCTCAAATGTTCTTATCATTCTGTGTAAACTGATTCTTATGCTGTATTACTGAACGAATCTAAAGTCAAAAACGTCACGTCAAAATTTCAATGGACTCCGATGCACAGACACACAAACACACCTTTAGATCACACACAAAAGTGGTTGGACGGTTAATACGAGAATCGACAACTTTAAGGTGTGTGTGCATGGACTGCAACCCAATTCCTCTTACGCTCCACCAGGCAGCGGTGACCTCTTTGTCTGTCCTCTGACGTCATCAAAGTATAAAAAGTAACCTCTTTGTTTTAGTTTCTTCACGTTTCAGTCTTTAAGTTTGTTTCACAGTTTTCTTCACCAACAAAACGTAATTAGTGAAAGAATCACTCACAACAACGTGGACGTCCTACCTGTTTGGGGTCATTACGTCACATCCTGACGCCCGTACCCTGAATATTCACTCTCCTTTCCACCAGAGGAATCCAGAGTTCAAACATATCAAAAGTGTTGTTTCATCAAATTATTCCAAGTGGTGAAATTTCTCCTGTAAAGTCCGTTGTTTGTCTGTCTGTCGTGTCCGTTCTCATCAATAACAGCAGCTTCACAGTCTTAGAGCATTTCCTCCTCAATGTCAATCTGACAAAGCTGCAAGTCTTTGTTTTCAACAGGGCTCTAACTGCAAGACTAAAGTGACCCCATTTTTTCTAGATGAGTTTTCATCCCAGGAGAGCTTGTGATAGACAACAAGTGCTCCCTGCTTGGCTGGACAATCGCGCACGCTGGTCTTGTGTAACAGCTTTATTAGAGGGTTGTTTATTGGCTAACAGACCTGTCACTCACTCTTACATGTAGCCAATCACTTTACCTTTTATATAAAGCCATCTGTAGCCATTTAGATGATAGACGAGACTTATTTATTGTCATGCGTCTTCATTCGAATTCATGTGTGCAACAGTAGAGACACAATCCAGCAAATTTGTTGAACCTCTGAACCACAAAGAGAGAAAAGTTGACTAAAAAGAGGACACTGAGCACTGATGAGGCTGCTTTTGTTTGCACTGAGTCTTCGGACAAGAGCGTGGACAGTGAGAAAAACGCTACTTGAGTGTAAAAACTCTCTAACTTCTACAAAGTTTTACCTAAAAAGCTCAAATTTCACCCAGATGTAGATGAGAAGGTGTAGAAGTGATGTGGTGGATGTTTTATGTCTGACATGAAGCATCTTGAAGTTAATGATGTTCAAAGATTGGATATGAAAAAAAACGAAGAGGAAAAAAAAAAGTGTTTCAGCTGCTTTTATCCTGATGTGGACTTAAGCCACATACAAAAACATGACATTTTCTGAAACTAGAGACTTTAATCTTTCAAACGAGGTGTCACTGATGACTTTTAACTTCATGGTTTTACAGTTATAAGCTCTGAAACAAAGCATGGTAAAAAGGCCAGAATCAGGTGAAGTGCAAGGTCAATTACTCGTCTCGCTCTCCTACGTCTCCTGTGTCCCTGAAAATAAAACTGCCACGGGGGGGGGGAGGTGGAGGGAGAGCAAGTCGAAGAGGACGACGATTAACTTTCACAGTCGTCGAAACCTCCGGAGCAGTGTTGGCTTGTTTTGTGAAAGTGTTTTCGGTGTTAAACCCCACAGTTAGGTTTGAGGACAAGGGATTTTGTTCTTTCACCCCGCTGAGCGCTGCAGGTTTGATTGACAGGCGCTGACCCTTTTTTGTGGAAGCTTCCCCAGCTTTGAAACCTCCAGCGGCGGGAAAACAACACATTTACCTGAAGAAGAAAAGCTGCAGCTAAATCCAGGCACGAAGCAGTGCTGGAAACAAAAAAAAAAAGTCGTCGCTGCTGCTTTTGTTTCCGTTTGATGGCGCAAAATGAAATCTGAAGAGAAAGTAAAGTGGAGCGACTCCAGGATGTCTCAGAGATAACTGCTGATAAAACTCGTGGACACGCTGGAGCTGCAGCTGATATTTTCTTGTCAAACTGCCACGATGAATTGTTTCTAATTGTCTGCGGGCTTTTATGACATTCAGAAGGACGTGGTTACTCTCTGATCTCTGCTCTCAGTGAGTCAGACTGCAGGAACTAAAGAGACAAAAGAACTTTCACATCATTTCACACGAAGGCAGAAAACTGTGAAAATCTAAGATGGTTCTGTGTCAGGAGTAAAAACTAATTCACGTCTCCTCGGATACAAGCTGGATGGAAAAACTGATATGTCACTTTGTCCCACTTTAACACTCAATTCAGCCATAAAAATGAGACCTATATTTTCCAGTCTGCTGCTTTCTGACAGCAGGAATTTTACCCTATTTTACAGATAGTTTTAGAACTTGAAATTCTCACAGTACATGAACACATCACAGAGGTCAAAGCTCATCGTTCACTTTAACCCTCTGATGCATGAATTATGAAAGTCAGTGTCAGGATTTTTACCTTGAGTGTTTTTATTTGTCTTAAGGCATGAAAAAAAGTTTCTCTTTTTTTTTTCAAATATTTGTAACAGCATTCAACATAAAACAATATGAACTGAATGTAAACATGATTTTTTTTAATACTTTGCGAAACATTTTAACTCTCTTTCATCCATTTTAACACTGAATAATTAAGAGTTTTTAAGCTTTTTCACCCTCAAATGTTTGTCTTTAACTTTTTTAAAAATATGTAAATGTTTGGAAAAAAAATTGAAAACATTTTTTCAGGCCCTAAGAAGAATAAAAATATCCTGACACAGACTAATATGAATTTCCACCACATGAACCACTGAATTTAGGAGTAAATAACTTTTAAATAGACGTCCACTGTAGTGACTACAGGGTTAAAGAAACTATCACTGAGCCAAAAAACTGAAGTCTAATTAAGCGTTTGTGTCTTATTTCTTGCAAAAATTTGACTTACTTTCAGTCCAGAACTTATGAATTAATTCGTAGGACTAAAACGTCAGTAGAAAGAGAAAAAATTGGTCCGATTTTGTCTTAAATCAAAGATTTAACGTGACGATGTCTCTGCTCATCATGTTCTATAAACCAGGACACACTTAATGTGAATAATGGACGAGGCCAAGGTGAGAACAAGCCTCCACTTTGTCCCATTTAACGATGAATTCAAACACATCGAGGGCGACCGAGGTAGATAAAGACATAAAGAGAGAGAGAGAGAGAGGTCTCCTGAGAGAGTTCGGAGTCAGAGAGTTCAGCGCTCGCAGCTATAAACAGAAGCAGCTCCCCGAGGGTGAAAAAACGCAGACAGGTATATTTATGAGCCGTTACAGGAGGCTAAACGCTCCCACAGCCTCAGGCCGCCGCTCGCCATTCAGCTAACGTAGCAGCGGTATCAGCAGAGCTTCCTCACTGACGGTGAAGTTTAATCAGGGTCCGATTAAGTCGACAAAAGTCTCATTTGTTTCATAATTAAACCTCAAACAAAACTGAGAATGAAACAGAGAAACTTGACTTCTGTTAGTGAATCTGTTCTCTCGGACAGTGTTGTGGTTTCTCCATCAAACTTCTCTGTCAGTATTTAGTCATTCAGTCTGATTACGGTGATACACACTGGCTTTTGAACACTTATGCAGAATAATAGGACTGTAATAACATTTTCTTTCTTCATTAAGATCCAATCATCCACTACAGTAAACGTCTCACAGCTTTGAAGACAACAGATCGTGAGAAACGTCTTTAACATCTTAAGACCCATCGTCCACATATGTGACCATCACATTTCTGCCTCTTAGACCCTTGAAATGTCATTTTTTAAAATCTTTAATCTATTAACCACATTTAGAGACACTTCCCATGTCATCTTTTGATGATACCACAACTTTACACTTATTTCAGTGAGAAAAACAGCGTAGTTATGGACAATAACACTGAGAACTAAAAACTAGTGGCTAACTAATAACACAAAACCATAACTTCCTGTACAAAGACCAAATTTAGTTTTATACTTATTAGGTCTTACTGATCCTAAAAAGCAAAAAAAAAATCAAAAATGCGAATCAGAAAAAGGCTCAGGTCTTAAGAGGGTATAGATGAAAGAAGTACAGAAGTCCTGATGTTTGCAAAACATGAGTCCATTTAAAAAGGTTGGTCAAAGTACATTCAGTACCTACTTTGAACTGTATAAAATAAGTTAAAACCCAGATTTCTAGCATTAAGACCAGTCAAAGTACATTCATAACCAAGTTTAGACTGTATAAAATAGGTTCAAACCCAGATTTCTATTAAACTCCTGTGCATCAAGTTTTCATACTCAGTGTCATAAATAAGCGTCTCAGAACCAATTTGTGAATATTTAAGACTTGTACTTTGAATTTGATGGACAAATTTAATGGAATTTGATGTTGTCATTTTAAAGAGTCTTCATTTTTCTTGAAGTGGAAATTTGTTTATTTTTGGGTCTTGCATACCTGCAAAAACTTTTGCTTTGTTATTTGGTTTGTATGGTACGAAAGTGTTGAACTGATCTTCAGTTTTCAGTATAGATGCTTTAAAGCGGCAGTTTAAAAATACTCAAAACATTTTTTATTATTTTTTGCCATATTGTCCTGTCTTGTCCTGGTGCCTGTAGATGAGGAGGTCTACGTCCTTTGCCCGGAGGACGTAGTACTTCCTGGGGTGGGTAGGGCGTGTACGAGACAAACAGGGAGAGGGGAGTCCGTCCTCCGACGCCTCGTAGTTCTCGTCCTGCTGGTCTGACTCCTTGTCGAAGAAAGGACTTCGACACTCTGACAACTTGAGACCACCAGGGGAAATCAGCCCCCCTGACAAATGAACACTGCAATTTTTGCACAGTTTATTATTTTATTCTGTCTATTTGTTAAAAAGGCTAGTTGATTGTGTTCTTCTTTTATTCTCTTTTTTATTGTATATTTGTATAAATTTATTATTCTATTTCTATGATTGGGCTTGCTCCGGGACCAGGGTAACCTAATTTCGTCCCATCCATGTTTTGACATGGGTTGAATGACAATAAAACTCCTTGAATCCTTGAATCCTTGAATCCTTGAGCTGTAAATTGTATGTATTTCCGACTGGGGCTCCAGATTTGGTAGAATAAATCTTTAAAAAAGCTCAGTACCCCCTCTTTAAAATCTAAAAGCCCGGACAGTTTGATGGAGAGTCTTTCATTAGCTTCACCCTAACGTAAGCGTTGGCTTATACCTGGAAAAATATCAATAGCTGACATGTAACTTCTTTTTTATGTGTTGTTGTTCCTGAAACCACTTCTGGATCCTTTCAGCTTCGTTTGGTGCACAACTCTCCGACATTGTTTCTACTCTTTCGCCTGTTTTCTCCCCATTTCCTGGCCAAAACCTGACGTCCCACTCTGAGCCCACACCCAATTAGAGCCCACCGAACCAAACCTCGCCATTACAAGCTCCATTTGAACGAGTTGGCATCCAGACCGCCACTTACACGCCACTTTGGAAGCCATTTTTGTTTACAGACCTGGGAGAAGGTGGCTGCTGTAGCCAGAGGAGCGTGTACTCGCTCATCCTGTCTTCATGCGTCTATAGTTAGATTTCCTGGCAGCTCAGAGAAAAAACGACTGCAGCGTAACGTCATGACTGAGCAGAGATCAGCCTTTAAACGATCCGTACCAGCGTCTGTCATCACCTGGAAGAGATTATGTTTTATTTTTAATCATGTGTTTTTAAAAGTGTCAGACGGAGTAAAGCTCTGCTCTCTGTGACAGCAATAAAGAGAATAAAACCGTCTCCGTGTGCTCAGGCTGGCGTGGTTGGCAGACAGCGGGTGAAGAGGTCAGTCTGTGATTCTCTGAGCCGATAACTCGCTCACCTCTGCGTCTGTAGATCTGTGGCGTTTATTATTAGCTCAGACACTGTACAGGCTCTCCTGCAGCGCTGACTGACACCGGCTGATAGAAAGTGTTATTATCCTGACTGCTGCCACGCTATGAATAACATTAGCGCATATTATTCACAAATTATGGGGCTATATGTCTGAGACGGAGTGAAGGAGCGAGCAGGTGAGGAGGAGACAGGTGTGAAACCTCAGTGTTATTTATAAAACATCCTTATCACAACAAAGGTTATCTCATCAGGCTTCAAATACGAGCAAACGGAGCACTTTATTTATTATTTACAGACTCAGAACGAGGAGGAGAGGAGTCAAAGTTGTGATTAAATCCACAGGAAAAGTCTCAGAAAGAAAGAAGGAGCCTGTTCCAGAGTTTTTTTGAAAAAAAAAATCAAAAACACGAGTCCTTAATTTGATTACAAACTGAGACAAAGACAAAGGCGAGTCTACTGGTCAAACCTCGCACAACCGCTCCTCCACCACCCAGTCCGAGCGACGGGGAAACTCAGGCCAGTCAGGTTGCAACCTGAGAAGCGACCACTCACTCTTAGTATCTGACATATTATTCACCTGCATTGCTCATTCGGCTCAAACTGAAGCCTCCAGCAGATGCGGGCGGGGGACCACAGACCGACGTCATATCCAGTATTCGGGGCGGGGGACCACAGACCGACGTCATATCCAGTATTCGGGGCGGGGGACCACAGACCGACGTCATATCCAGTATTCGGGGCGGGGGACCACAGACCGACGTCATATCCAGTAAAGCCCCGCCTCCCCATGTATTCCAGATATGAGCCGGGAAAACTTTTTAAAAATTACGGTACCTCGTAGAAACGTTTCTCTCATCTTTACTCTAAGGTAGTATGATGATGTCATTTGGCTGCATAGTGTTCAGGTGTTTTTTTTCTGAGAAGTTAGTTTCTCATTAGTTATTGGACGTTAAAAACCGCGATATAAGTTTTGTTTGACGATAGTTGACAGCTGCCGTTCGTGAGTAGTTTTTATCGGGGATATAAGAAACTTCAGGAAAGAGCCAAAAGGAGACTAAACCTTCTGAAGAAGAAGAAATAAATATCTTTATTTCTCTTTTTTACTTGGCTCCCCCGGAAATTGCGCAATCGTCTACCGCGCAGACTCTGGCTGCACAATGGCGGCTAGAGAAACAAGGTTTTTTGGCTTCAAAATCGTAAAACGGTGACAGGCGGAGCCACGCTGTCCATTCCATATACAGTCAATGGTGAGAATTCATCGAAAGAAAAGATCCGTCTCCACAAACAATCCTGTTCTCTTGTTTTTAAATAAAATGGTTGTGTAGTGTCTTCGATCCTCACTTTTACTCTATTTTTCAAGAGCTAGATGACCAGGCCTCCATCCCACAGGTTAGGAAAACAGATACCTGATGGGGTTTACCAAACAGAATAACTGAAATCTGCTGAGCCTGGGGGGCGAGAGTATTTAAGCTCAGCTACTTGACTGTCTTCTTCTAGATGCCAGCCCTATTTCACACACCTGCAAAAATCTATCGAATAGCCTGAATAAATCCCTGCAAGCATAAACATGTATTAACGACAGCTACCCTCTCACGATCGTGGCATTTGTTGGCTTTCTCTCCCTCCATTTTCCATCCTTCTATCTCTATCTGACATCTGACCTCCTGACCATTCCCTGTTCTGGTATCTCAAACCTGTAGGGCCGGTGGGATTAAGCCCAACTTGACAGTAGTTTCACTGAACCAGATCGTTCATGTCTGACGTGTAAATTCTAAAACACGTGTCCGTCTTTCAGGAGGAGATTTCTACTCGGCCACTATGACAGATTTCTTAGCCAGTGACGCCGTCATCTACAGGAGTCTGGGAGACGGACGACCCGTCCTGAGAACCGTCAAGTACGACTCCAAGTGGCTCAGAGGTGAATCTTTTTCCACCATATTAACTACACGACAACGTGATGTGATGAGATGATAAGTTATGTTACATCCAGTGGCTCTTAGAGGGGTAAAAGGAGGGAACATAAACCAGATGTTAAGGTAAATGGGTCAATGAGGTGACGTCCCTTTTTTTGTGTCTGAGTGCAATATTTCCTTCCATCATGAATTGAGTATTTCATCACATGTATTTCTTTATTCTATGAAACCTGTGTTATTTGAACACATCTTCAAACTATTAAAATATAACATGTTTTTTTGTGTTTTGGTTCCTCAAACCCCCAAAATGTCAGGTGGTGCAACCGTCCTGACAAGTATCCACAGTAATTAAACTCTAAAAATTGAATGTCAGTTATTGTAAATGGAAATTAAAAATACAGTGGCATTATTTTATGCTTGAACCTTTTTAAATAAAACATTCTTTACAAATAAAAAGAATTTTAAAGCTGTTGAGAAATGTAAAAAACTTTTGTCCCGTAATTTTCACCTTGTCAAATGTCAGGGTGGTGCAACCGTAACATTAGACTTTTATTTTAAAGTGAAGAGAATAAAACAGGAAACAGGAAACTGCATCAGCCAGAGGAGCCCAAATGACATTTGTGAGCAAGTGGAAAAGTTTGTAGATTTCTCTGAGATACTGATAAAAAAGGTTTTTTCACTTCATTGGTGACTGGAACAATTTCCATGTCAGGTGGAACAACCAATGTAATAATGTGAAATGTTATTTTAAGTAGTTTAATAAATAGAATAAGTGTTTATTTTCTTTACTTTGTGTGTTTTACTTTTACATACTCAGTGATGTCACACTTGAGAGATACTTGCCAATAATTTCACACAGAAAAAATAACAGGAACATATAAATATATTTTCATATATTTGGTTGCTCCACCTGACATTTTTGGGTGCTCAAATTAAAAATACAAAAAAATTATGAACCTAAAATCTTAGAAATGATGGTCAACTACTGAAATCTGTTAGAAAACATAATTCTTCTCTCAGAAATATGTTTTTAGACCCTCTTTTTGTCATTGACCCGTGTAACAATTTGTTAAAAGACCATACAAAATGCAACAATACACTTTGAAATGATAAGATATGTAATGGGATGGTATGTTATGATACAATATATAACCAGATATGTAACAATACAAATATGTAACAGTAAGAATTATGACGATTCAATGTTACAATATCAAATCTAATACAATACGTAACAATCTGATATGATGTGAATGATACGATATCGTACAATAAGTTACAAAACATTGGACGTGATAGTACACATTCTTTCCAATACAGTAGGATATAAAATTAAATTGGTATATATCCATATGTAAACCATAAACGATACCATATTGTTTAATATCATATCAGTTCTGATGTGATATTCAACAATTGGATTTGTAGCGTTATGGAAGACTGGTCAGATTAGACATCATGGATTTTTGTTTCATAATTCTTTCCACCAATCAGATCCTTTTTTTTTTAACTCAGCTCTTTTATCAGAGATTTTGAGTCTGTTGAGGCGTTAGAGGAGCTGTGAAGTTAAGTTTTGGATGCAGGTGTTTTATCACCCAGTAAAAGCTGGTTCATGTTGAAAACCTCAGGCTGAAGGTGAAGTGATAGAGAGAGAGAGAGAGAGAGAGAGAGAGAGAGAGAAGATATGAGGAGAGTCTCAACCTGAAAAGGATCGATTATAAACTCCTCGCTCTCTTTCTGTCTGCAGAGCCTCACTTTCTGCACGCCATCGACTACGGCAACTACGTCTACTTCTTCCTCAGTGAGATCGCTGTGGAGTACACCGCCCTGGGCAAGGTAACGCCCTGTGTGTGTGTGTGTGTGTGTGTGTGTGTGTGTGTGAAGAGGTGGCTGTAACCTGGAGTTAACAGGAGGCCAAAAAGCTCCACCTCTCCGTCTGAGTGTCTCTCTCTCTCTCTTTTTCTTCAGGTGGTTTTTTCTCGAGTGGCGCGCGTTTGTAAAAATGATAACGGTGGATCACCCAGAGTCCTGGAGAGATACTGGACCTCCTTCCTCAAAGTAACATCCACACACTCCACACACTCTGAGTCCCTTTTTTTTTTTATCTCAGAAAGCTTCTCTTCTCACGCTCGCTCTGTGTTTTTCAGGCTCGTCTCAACTGTTCGGTTCCTGGAGACTCGTTCTTCTACTTCGACGTTCTTCAGTCGCTCACCAACGTTCTACAGATCAACCAGAGACCGGCTGTGGTCGGGGTTTTCACCACGCAGGCCAACAGGTACATGGAAAATCCTATTTTTCATCCTTTTTAGAGAAGAGAACATGGTAACACTTTACTTTACAGGTTGGAAAATTTCATTTAGGACTAGGTTTCTCCTCCTTTCTCCCAAATTTTCACACCATTAGATGTTGAGCTAAGTTTGTTTCAGGTCCAGTCACTTGTTTGTTTCTGTTGTTGTCCATATTACTTTTAATTCCTTTGTTTCTACAGTTGTATCCACTCAGACTTTCCGTGAACAGAGATGATTGTTAGAATCTGAGTCTGTGTCTATTTTTGCAGCATCCCTGGTTCTGCCGTCTGTGCTTTCTACATGGACGACATCGAGAAAGTTTTTAACGGGAAGTTCAAAGAGCAGCGGACCAGCGACTCGTCCTGGACCCCGGTACCTGACGAGCAAGTCCCAAGACCCAGGTGAGACTCAGGTTCAGGTTCAGGCCCCGTCGATCTTAAAGGTTTAAAGAAGATCTTTGTTTTTTTTGGGCTCAGGTTTAATGAGTCTGTACTGGAAGTTTCCTGCTCTGTCTTAGTTTGTGTTTTCTTTTCTTTTACGTCTTCAGACCTGGTTCGTGTGCAGGTGACGGTCCCGCTGCAGACTACAAATCCTCAGTCCAGTTCCCCGATGAGACTCTGACGTTTATAAAGTCGTATCCTCTGATGGATGAAGCCGTTCCCTCCGTCAACGACCGACCCGTCTTCACCAGAACATCCAGCAGGTAACACGCCAACACGTGTGGTTAACTGAACACTTCTACACCTCAGTGATGATATTTGGAGCTTTATTCATGTGGGAAAAGTTGTTGGTTCAATCACGAGAGTAACTGAAAATATGCAGAACGACTTGAATCTTTCTCAGCAAAGTATTAAAACCAGAGAAGCTCATCAGTCGTTGTTGAAATTCATTAGCAGCAGAAATCATTTGCTCAGTCTTATTTTAATCATCACTTCTTCTTCTCTCTTCTGCTTGTTAAAAACAAAATCTCTGCTGAGAATTTCCGGATTACATTTGTGTCAGATGAGAAGATTTACTCGTCTCGAAGAAGAAGAAGAAGAAGAAGCGTCTCTTCCTCTCCGCTCGGCTGAACTTTGATGGATCATTACGTCTGCTTTTTGTGTTTGTAGACGTTCACAAATGGCTCCGTTACATGATTTACAAGCCGCAGTTAAATTATCTCCTTCGTCAAATGTCAGAGGCGCTGATCTGTGGAGCCGTCTTCACCAGCAGCAGCTCTGTGACGGGAATTTCAAACTCATCTCTGCATCCAAATGTGAGAATTAGCCCGAGCTGATTTCAGTTTTAATATCCTCCATCAGCCGCAGCAGAGCCGCGTTCTTAAATCCTCAGATCATAGGAGTTTGAGATGATTGAGAAATCATCAAGAGATGTCAAGAAGAAAGCGTGAAATGTCACCTGTGCCCTGAAGAGTTTGAAAGTTACAGCGGCGCTGAGAGTCAGTGAACGCGGCGTGCCGACCTGAGGATAATGATTGTGATTGGTTCGTCTGCTGGCAGGAAACTGTCTGTGAAAATCTTTGACCTTTAATAATCTACATCTGCAGCTTTGAGATGAGTTTCTGATGGAGTCTAATTATCAGTCTGAGACTCTTAACTCCGTGTTGGAATCATCCTTCGCTCTGAAAGGACCGAGGTGACCTCCACGGTGATGATGATGATGGTGGTGATGAGTCCTCGTCCTCAGGGCGAAGGATCCGCTCACACTCAGGCGTTCTGCTCCCAAAGCCTCACTGCCTACATTTCCCAGCATGCCCTTTGTGTATCACCTTTTGAATAAACTGAGTTCCTGGATTCTAGATTCTTAATTTGGATTTTGATTTTGACTTAGTTAAAGTTAAAGAATGTCCTGATGTGATATTCTAATCACAGACGGTGAAATATTTCTATAACCTGAAACATGTCAAAACATCAGCTACAGTTTTTACAGCAGATGTTTTCTGTTCTACACCAGAGTTACTCAACCAAAGAGACAAACTGTTAAAAAATGCCTTTACAAAAGAAACTATACAATTGATAGAAAGAGCCAAAGAGGAGCAATAAAACTTAGTTTGAGGTGGAAAAATTAACAAAAAAGCAACAGACATTGGCAAGAAGGTTGGAATAAAACTTGGTAAATAGTCAGTTTGGTGCAAAAATGGGCCAAAAGTTGTGAAAAAGGGTAAAAAGTGTCAAAAAAGGTCAAGAAAATTATGAGTGAACCTGGAAATACTCAAAAAGTAGCAAAAATGACTCAAAAGTGGCAAAAAAGAAGAGTGAAAAGTGGTTAAAATGGAGAAAAAGCAACAGAAATTGGCAAGAAAATGTTGGCAGAAAATTAAAAAAAACAAAAACTCGGAAAGTAGCAAAAATGAAAAGAGTCAAAATGACCAAAATCAATAAAAAATAGCAAAAAGGTTGGGATGAAACTTGGAAAATAGTCTATTTGTTGGGCCATAAGTGGTAAAAAAGGGTGAAAAGTGTCAAAAATGGGCAAGAAAATTGGGAGTGAACCTGGAAATATTCAAAAAGGAGCAGAAAATGACTCAAAAGCGGCAAAAAAAATTAGTGAAATGGACTAAAATGGAGAATAAGCAACAGAAATTGGCAAATAATTTTTAGAGGAGACTTAAAAAAACTCAGAAAGTAGCAAAAATGATGGAAAATGACAAAAACAGTGAAAAGAGTCAAAATGATCAAAATCAATAAAAAATAGTAAGACGGTTGGGATGAAACTTGGAAAATAGTTGGTTTGTTGGGCCAAAAGGGGTAAAAAAGAGTGAAATAGGTCGAGAAAATTTTGAGTGAACCTGGAAATATTCAAATAGTAGCAGAAAATGACGCAAGATTGGCAAAAAAATAGTGAAAAGTGACTAAAACGGAGAAAAAGCAACAGAAAATGGCAAGAAGGTTGGGATGAAACTTGGAAAATAGTCTATTTGTTGGGCCAAAAGTGGTAAAATAGAGTGAAAAGCATAAAAAATGGGCAAGAAAATTGGGAGTGAACATGGAAATATTTAAAAATTAGCAGAAAATGACTCAAAAGTGCCAAAAAAATAGTGAAAAGGGACTAAAATGGAGAAAAAGCATCAGAAATTGGCAAATAATTTTTAGAGGAGACTTAAAAAAACTCAGAAAGTAGCAAAAATGATGGAAAATGACAAAAACAGAGAAAAGAGTCAAAATGATCAAAATCAATAAAAAATAGCAAGACGGTTGGGATGAAACTTGGAAAATAGTTGGTTTGTCGGGCCAAAAGGGGTAAAAAAAAAGAGTGAAAAGCGTTAAAAATGGGCAAGAAATTGGGAGTGAACATGGAAATATTTAAAAAGTAGCAGAAAATGACTCAAAAGTGCCAAAAAAATAGTGAAAAGGGACTAAAATGGAGAAAAAGCAACAGAAAATGGCAAGAAAATTTCAGAGGAGACTTTAAAAAAAATTCAGAGAGTAGCAAAAAAGAAAAGTGACAAAAACAGTGAAAAGAGTCAAAATCTACAAAAAATGGCAAGAAGGTTGGGATGAAACTTGGAAGAAAAAGAAGGTAAAAGTGTTTAAATGTGTAAAAATTAGTCCCAGTTGTTGTTGTTGTTGTGCTGTAATTATTGAAACTGTTCATGTTCTACAATGAGTTTGTTAAGAAACAGAGAAGATGGGAAACTAGAAATAATCCCACAAAAATGTCATAGGAAATAATAATCACCATGAGATTATGTTTGTAAATCGTTCAGCCTTATTTCTTCGTCATTTATCGTGTCGTTTCTTCTCGTCTCCCAGGTCGAAGCTGACTCAGATCGTGGTCGACGTTTCTGCCGGTCCGAACAAAGACCGGACCGTGATGTTCCTGGGTTCAGACGACGGCAGAGTCCTGAAGGTTTTGGCGAGCACGCATCCCAACGACAGCTTCGGCTCCAAACTGTTGGAGGACATCGACGTCTACAACCCCTCAAAGTCAGAGTCCGACCTCCACTTCTTCTTCTACAGGTTTAAAATCAGCGCTGGTGTTTCTTAAACTCATGTGTCTGTGCAGGTGTAACGTTCAGGGGCAGGAGGACAGGAGGGTTCTGGGGCTGGAGCTGGATAAGGACCATCATGCTTTGTTCGTGGCGTTCAGCAGCTGTGTCATCAGAGTGCCGCTGAGCCGCTGTCCTCAACACGGAGCCTGTAAAAAGTACGACTTTAAATCTTACTCTTAACAATGTTATTTATCTTACAAAGAGTGTGAAATACTGTGTATATGAGAAAAGTAAGTTATACACACATGAACTGAGGCTGCACACAAATGGAAAGATTTTGCAGCTCCATCTTTTAGAAAAATGGATAAAGTGGCTTTAACTAAACCAGATCTTAGATTAAAAACCAGAAAAACACCTTGATGGAGGCTGAAATTGTGACAAGTTTGCAGTGACACTTGCATTAAATGCTCAAAAAGATGAGAATTTACCAAAATCTAAAAACTGTGCAAAGACAAAACTAAGTGAGGAGTGTTATACATTTTCTATAAATTCATTTGTTTCTATTTGTTCTGAGGTTTGTGCCTCTACAGACTGAATTTGACTGATTATATTGTATTGTTAAAAGCATGATATGATATTGAATTTAATGTTTTGAAACTGAAATTTCTATTTTCAGTTCTGAAACATAAATCAAATAACAAATTTAGGGTCATATTTTCTATTTCCACTACTGAAACAAAAATCAGAGAACTGTTTAATGACCCTGTTCTAAAAAACTATTTCTTTTTTTTGGCTCAAATTTTATTTTTTGGGCCTTAAATTTCTTTTTTTCCATTTTCAGTTTTCAACTTTTACACTTTTCAGTTCGGGGATAAATTTCACGGATTGGCCAAACCATAGACATAAAATAAATAGACGCCTCGTAGACTGAAACTCTCTATTGGCACAGGCGTCTGAGCGTGGACGGTGTCTTTGATGGATCTCCCATGATGCCTCAGTGCATTTATTGCCAACTGAGGAAGATGTGTGAAAAAATGTCATAATTTCCTGAATTTTCATCCAAGTTTCCCGCCAGTGACCCCCAAAATGGCAGCGTTAGAGACTGGCGACCCCCTGCTGTGGTGGTACAACAGTAATGGGCCAATCCAAAAACAGACAAAAACAAACAAAACCCCCCCAGGATACTTCATTTAACTCATCAGTAGAAAATTCACCAACTAATGTTCACTTTGCTGTGTTCACTGTATCAAACTTCAACAAAGAAAAGTGAAAAACAGAGAAAAAATTTCTCTTTGCATAATTTTATATTATCTCTAACCCCTGTTTTTGCTTTAATTCTTACAATAATGGATAAAATGTGGAATTGTTCATGGTTTTCCATTTTGGGACACATTTCACGACCCGCTATCAATGTTTTGCGACCCCCCAAAGGGTCCCGACCCCCACTTTGGGAACCACTGTGTTAGAGGGGCAGGTTTAACACAGTTAAAAGTTTCTGTTATTACACGTTAAAAAACCTGTTTTCATCCTGAAATTCTTTGTTTTCTGTTCTTGAACAAAAACTGACACATGATGCTTCATATTACTACATGTTTAGATTAATTTATTTTATATTTTATTAAAACAAACAAGTTTGTTTGTTCATTTGAATGTATTTCATTCTCTCTTTTTCCGGTTGCTCATTCACTTCAGTTTGATAGCGTCCATAGCAACCACCATAGCAACCACCATAGCAACGGTAGAAAACTGAGTTAAATGAACATAAAAGCTTCAAATTAAAATTATCCTGTATCTGTTTTAACCATGAACTGTTCAATAACTGCAATTCTTGATGAAGTGTAATGATCTGAAAAACAAATCCTCATCCTTCTGTAACGTCTGTAAGTAATAGTAAGTGAGGAAGGTTGATCTCAGTTTGGCTTCATTTGTAATAAAATGTCAGCGTTCAAGAGATATAGAGCAATTATTTCTGACACATTAGTTTTTCAAACAGGTCATAGTTGAGCCTATTTTTTGAATATTTGGTGCATTTCTTCTACAGAACTTGCAGCAAAGTTTCCCTCCCCATATCAGAAGTAATATTTCAATTATTTCCGGTCTTTGAGGTGAAGTTGTGAAAGGTCTGTGGGCTTGAAGAGATTAAAAAATGTGACCCAACGACAGCAGAGAGTGAGTCCTAACCGTGTGTGTTAATGCGGATTTTAAAGGGTTGAACATTTTCTAAAGAGAGCTCTCTGAGTCAGAATAATTCAGCAGCAGAAGAAGAAGAAGAAGAAGCTCCTCTTCTCTGAAACGTCGCAGCCAGAAATCAGCACAAGACGAGTGTGAGTTATTTCTGGGACACGTCCAAGAATCAGAATTGGGGGGAATCTTTTTAAATGTTAATGTGTGGAGCTTAATTTGGCAACATAATCAAAATTAGAGCAGCCAGTGTGAGCCGGGGGGGAAGTGGGGATGCCGAGCGCGAATCGTTAAATACCAGCTGAAAAAAATATCAATTTTAGACGACGTTAAACTGAGCCGAGCTTTCCGCCAAAATTAGAGCGCATTCATCACACACACACACACACATACACACACACACAGCAATCAGAGTCATGTTAATTACGCAGTGAATGCCAGCGATGAGTAACACAGCTGCAGAGGTTCAGAGAAGCTGCCAACAGCTGTGTCTCCATCAGACAACAGGACGGATCTGCATCTCTGAGGCTTTTCATCCAGGACGGAGCCGCAGAGAGACTCAAACTGGACCACAGGACTCATGTATCTGTGCTAGAGTCATCGAATAACAAAAAAAAGTGGAAGAATTCATCTTTAGACTGAGAATTAACTTTACAATGAACTCATTTCTGCTCTAAAGCGGAGTTAGAGGCAAAAAAAAAAAATCGGAGAATATCAGAAATGCAACCAGAACTACTTCATTTATCAGTGGAGGAATTTATAAGTAAAGGCCACATTGGTATGTGTTTTGGCTCCTTAGGGGTAATTTAGTAAAGTTTGTCTCATGATATACCACTATAGCATGTGTTTTGGTTCCTTACAGAAACTTGTCATATATTTTGGCTCCTGATATGACACTTTGGCTTGTGTTTTTGCTCCCAATGAGGCACTTTGTGGAAGACTTTGTGACTTGCCTCCCATAAGAGTACATACATAAGCACATTTTGGTGCACAATAAGGCAGTTTATCATGTTTTAACCAGCCAAAAGGAGCAGATTGGTGTGGTTCACAATCCAGGAGGACACTATAATGTGTTTGGCAGCCTTGTGCAAGTTTTTGCTCCAAGGAGGGAACTCAAGTGCGTGTTTTTCAATAGTTAGGCCGCCCACCTCTGTGCACACCCCTGCTGGATGAGCTTTATGCTGGATTAAAGATTCAAACTTAGAGATTTAGATCAAGAAAGTCTTTAGAGCTGCAAAGTCATAGATGGATTTACAGTTAGTGAAGGCGCCTCCTGCTGGACGTGAGAGTCAAAGCAGGTGAATCTGACTCAGTAGACGTCTTTGGTTTCCTTCCACCCCCTTTTCTCCTCTTGTTACAACACACAAACACACTCTTCATTCATTGGGTCTCCAAGCTTGTCGCCCGTTTCCAGTTCAGTTTGTTCACACCCGGCCAGTAACACACACACACACACACACACAAACACACACTCCTCATGCCAAACACACAGTTCACAGTCAGGCCAGCCAAAGCAACTGTGTGTGTTTTGAAGTGTGTGTTGCAGACTCTTGTTCATTCAGACTCACACGTGGCAGCAGTGACTGCGTCTCCTCCTCTTCTCTGTCTCTGCACCGTTTTTTATCTCCGTCTTTCACCTTTTAATCATTTTTATCTCCTTTAAGATTTGTTTAAGATTCTTTTATTCTCACTCAGAGAGGTGTCGATACGTGATAATGAGAAAGCAGGTGAATAATAAACTCCTGTCTCCTCCTGCAGAGCCTGCTTGGCCTCTCGTGACCCATACTGCATCTGGCTGCGGACCGGGAGCTGTGCCAACATGGCGCCAGGTTACAAGTACGTGTCACTTCCTCTTTCTCTCTCTTTCTTTTCCTTTTTTCCCCCAGCTCTCTCTCTCTCAGCAGACATCAATCTGACAGCTAATAAAGCTCTGACAGCCGGGCTCGTATATCTGCCGCGGCGAGCGACGGCTCGTATATC